>JADBJO010023487.1:0-2500 GCA_016801955.1 Conus betulinus
CACATGTATTGATAGCTATAAATACGCATATGTATAAGTTCTACGAATTTCATCCTATCACCATTTCTTTGGGCATGGAGGATAACTTTATGTATCCACATGTTAACAGACATGCAACTTTTTGATGAAATGGTCCATAAATGTAAAGAACCATGTGACAATGGTCTATGCTGCTTTGTAATTTGCCTGAGTTCGCCAGCTAGTTCAAATTTAAAGTTTATGACAACCATATCCAGACCTGATTTTTGATTTGCCTTACAATTTTTGTAAACACTTGTCGTTTTCAAGGACATCATGCCACTTCTTGTATTTTTGTTGGAGCGTATCAGTTATACTTTTACAAATCAAAGACTTAAAGATTGAAAGTTTTGATTGTCCCATACACCAACAAACCCATTTTCAATTATATAAAATCTTGAATGTGACAAATCATGTATTATATATATATGTATGTATGTATGTATATATGCATATATATATCTGTATATGCACACAGATACATGTACATAAACTTACACACAGACATAAACATTCCATGACAAAAGAATATCGATATCAGACCTCCAACAACAGCAAAGAGACATCACAGACAAAAACAATATTCAAGGAAATTGCAATAGATTGAAACGTTTTCTTGAGGCCGGCGGAATGCTCAGGGAGAGGGACAGGGGAAGACAGGGGAGCAACCATGCCAACAATCAAAAACAAAACAAAAACAAAATTGTGAAAGTCATTACACTGAATGGGAAGTACAAGTGCGCACACACATCAAGGGTCTAAATCGACTGAAAGAGACCCATCTTAATGCTACTGAAAGAAGCATACATGTTTGCAGATCACGGACCAAATGAATGATCTGAATATCCAGTTAAACATACATGCACATACACACACTGAGCGGTCCCTATTGCTGAAATAAAACGACAATATCTGGTTGTCAGTAACGCTACACGTGTTAACGCTTCTCATCCCACCAACAGACCTTGTCATGTGTTTTTCTCCTAACTGAAGGCCTCTCCTCTGCTGCCATGACAGACTGAATATACAGGGTCCAGGAACCCATGCCCAGTCACCGCATCCTTTCCAAACTGCTCAGATTTAGACTGCTCCGATTCTATCTTCCTTTCGCCGCATTCTCCTGCAGATGTCTCTGCCTGTTGTAGCCCAGTCCTCTAGCCTCCAGCTTTCCTCGCTTATCCAGACCTATGGCATCCTTCTCGCTAAATTCGGCAAAATACCTCTCTGTTGTCTGCCTCTCAAACCATATCAGCCGCTGAAGCTCCTTTTTGGTCATCCTCAAGTCTGAAATGTAGAAAACTAGCATTTTAACCCGGCTTCTCCCAGTCCAGTGTCCCTCCCGTAGCACCCCTTCCCCACCACCTCTCACCAAAGTCTTCTATTCACCCCCTTTGTTTTGTCTCTGTCTGTGTCCACAAAACCACTTAAGACTATACTGGTGATCAGGGGAAAGAAAGGGAAGGAATAGAAATGATAGGGATAGCCCATGACCACAGACATCTAAATCATATCAGTAGGTATGACTCAAAGAGAGAGAGAGAGAGGGAGTGTGTGTGTGTGTGTGAGAGGAGAGTGAGACGGAGAGAGGGAGTGGGGGTAGACAGAAACAGAGAGATGAGAAAGACAGAGAGAGGCAGAGAGAGAAAGAACTATGCTGGCATTTCCACCTAGTTTTGCCCTGTCTATTGGCCCTCTCCGCCCTCCCTCTTCCCTACACTGAATCTTCTTCCAACTCCTCTGTCTCTTTCTGTGTGTTTCACTCCATCCAGAACACTATACCAAAGACTTCACAAATGTTCAGAGGGAGGAAATGGGAATTGTTGAGGTTGAGGGACTGGGATAACACAATTCAGTGACAGAGCAGTAAAACTCCCCTCAAACACAGAATGGCCGTTTGAAGAGCAGCTCATTCTCTAGCTATCATTGTAAGACGAAAATATGTAATGCAATGATTCCGCTGGTTCAACAGATGAAAGTCTGGTGAGTAGAGAGACGTTGGGTACCTGTGGCCTGTAAACATAGAACCAGTGTCAACACACACAGCGAGTGCCAGCAAGCAGCTTAGAAGGCACAGGCTGCCCGAGCTGAAAACTGCATGATGCAAGGAAGTCTGACCAGGACCTGCTCTCTCTCTATCTGGTCTACGATCTGACAACTACCATTGTCCATGGTAGCTTTTGGCTGGCTCTAATTAATCATGGCTGAGTACTTTGAGTTGGAGAGAGATCAAATGATTATTCCGAGTTGAAGAGAGATCAAGTCATTTTGGGTGAGTGAAACACATTCAAAAGTTCACTTCTGATCTAAAGCAGACCTTAGAGATCATATGAACTGAACTGCAGACCAGTGTGCCCTGCTGTTTTTTATACCAACTTGTCATACAATTTTGTATGAACACTGCTAAGGATGGAATTCATGTACAAGATAATCCAGTAAAACCATCACTCTTCTAATGTAGAGTGAAGGCTTAGTGAATATTTTT
>JADBJO010023487.1:5000-26498 GCA_016801955.1 Conus betulinus
TTTCATTTCACTTTGTGTGTGTTCGTTAGTCTGTTTCAATTGTTTTTTCTTGACAAATCTTTGTGGTGCTTGTCAGCAATGCGTATGAAAGAAGACCCATTCATGTTTGGTATCGTTCTGTCAGTCAGAGACCCCACATGGAGGAAAGCTTGTGGCAGGTAAGCGCAGGAAGCTGGCAGCTGTCAGCAGAAGTGCGCTGTTTAAACATACCGCGGCCATTCCATCCCTCCCCTCCTGCGACCGATAGGCGGTCAGGGTTATTGCCCTTGTCTTCAACTAACGATACCTCTGCAGACAAACGTGTATTGCATATTTGGTAGATTCTCATTTTCATATGTTCATAGCTTTGATTCTCACTGTTTTATAATCATATAACATTTTTACCCATTTTCCCTATGCAATAATTATATCTGAAACACTTTTACACACTCATGCAAGCATCAACAAACACGTTTTTACATGCAGTCAACTCCTTCCCACCCTCCCCATCCCTTCCCTTTTCCCCCATCCTTTCCCATCGTCTGATATCACTTTTAGTGTACAGACATTAAACAGAATAACAATCACCACCTCAACCTAATATGATCTACAAATGTGTATGCACATATATGTAATGTGTGTGTGTGTGTGTGTGTGTGTAAAAAAGTGTATACCAGCATCAGGTTTCATGACCATCGACTGTGTCGCAGGAGGCGCCATGCATGTTGATAAGCGAGAGAGGGGGAGGCAAGGTGGGTCGGAAGCAGTATTCCTGGGTCAAGGTCAGCAGCTGGAAGTTCCACATGTTCTTCAGAATGTTCTGGATCACATCGAAGACGTGCCTGGCATTCAAAGACAAAAAAGCAAAAAGAGGTTTAACAAAAGGTTTCATCCGATCAGCAAGACTGATCAATAAAAGCGCCTGGTCTTTGAAGATTTCCAGGGGCTACTTTTCCAGTAACTACCTAAAACCACCCAGTTTTGATAAGGATGCAAACCTGAAGAATGGTCAAAAAAAAAGAAGCTTGTTTGTGAAAAAGTACAACTGCTTTAGGGAAGTAAAATCCAGATTGTCCCAGACGCTTAGCTGGTCATCCTTCCCACAAATCAACACCTAGCTAAAAGCCATCACAGAACACAAACACAATATAATTTACACACAATACAATGCTTAATCAATGAGCATGACCCTTGTTTTTACCAACAACAAATGTCACAAAGCTCAGATACCGATGTATTTCTGACTTTTCTTCAAGCGAGCAGATCACCCCAACAAATCCTAAGATGACAAAATGAGCCAAAAGCAGAACTATCCATTTGTAACATCTTGCTATTATATTTTTTTTTTTTTTTTTTTTTTTTTTTTTTTTTTTGAGTCCAAAGTTGGGACAAGGCAATTATGGGTGCAAAGGTCAGCTGCAATGTACTTAACGTGGACCACAGAAGCAATGCCCTGCCCAGGTCCCCTGCGCACGGCAGCTGTAGTATTGGAGGGGACTCCATAGCAACGCTGTGCAAGTTTACGAAGGGCAGGGACCTATCCTGGCAACTGTCATGTCTCAAGGAGACGATGGCAAAGCCAGATCTCCACTGAAGAAACAGAACCTGGCTGGGGAGGAAGCTACACCACTTTGGTTCTGGCAGGGAAAGGACTGTTAAAGAAAAAAAGGGGGTTAAAGCAAAGGAAGATTTCATGATCAGTCCCCCTTTCAACCTGGCTTTGGATATTCTTCTCTCTTCTAAAGACTCTTCCACATTCAATACATGCCTTTATTGTCATGCACTCTTCAATGGCTCAATGCTTGTTTTTGCAAATACCCGTTGACCAGGCTCCAACCCTCTCAAATCTTAAAAAAAAAATTTTCAATACTGTTTCCGCCAAACATGAAGAAATCAATCACAGGACAAATCACGACGTTTCGACCTCCTAGGTCTTCAGGCAAGATAAACAACAATCAGACAACGAAAATGAAGAACGAGCAAGATGCGCTGAATTCAATGAGACAAGTGATTGCTCGTTCTTTATTTCTGTTGTCCTGAGTGTTGTTTATCTTGCCTGCAGAAGACCTAAGAGGTCGAAACACGTCATGTTTTGTCCTGTGATTCCTTGAAATTGGTAAAAAGATTTGTCTAGATCTACAGTCGCCTCACTTGCATCCATCCTTCCCACCAACTGTAGGAACAAACTACGGCAGACAGTACAGCCATGTACAACCTTTTCAGCTGTTGACTCTTTCTGACATGAAGACCTAACAAGAACAAAAGATGTAAAAACCAAAGTTCAATGCAGAAAAAGGGAGATTACTTCACCATCATCAATACTCATTGTACTGAAATTCTGCCAAAGATACCGCACCATACATGCAAACTCGAGAATATCATTTACCCCCTTTCAGAGGACAATCTACTTGGCAAAGAGCCTCAAAAGCACCATGCAAATAAAGAAAATAATGTAGAAACTAGGCAAGGAAACAGCATACAGGAAAGCATCAGTGTGACCACACACACACACACACACACACACACACACACCACCAACACACACACCTTGGTCCCAAGACTTAACACAAAATGTTTTAAGTTTACAAACCACTGTCAAATGGAACTAGGACGAAGACACACACATAACGCAGGGACTATAATTAACTGATTCATACTTCTTCACACACATCTGAGGTAGTAAGCAGTGGCGTCTTCCTTTCCAGGAAAGGCTGCACCCTGAACTGAAAAAGCAGGAGCTGCACAATCCAACATGTCACTCTGCCACCCAAGTATAGCAGTCAAGAGTCTGGAAGCAGGTACAGTCAACATGGAGCCCCCTCTGTCACATCTTTTTCCCCCAGACAAAACCTGATCACCATCCTCGCCCACTGTACCCGAATCCTCACCGCACTCTTCATGTGATCGCTCCACTGACACAGATCATTTCACTATCACGACATTCTGGGCTGACCAGAAGGTGGATACTTGGAAATTTTTGGCTGGCTGGCAGGTCATCCTCTTTTCAGCCGAGCTCTGTGGCCGGCCCCTGACGGCAGCCTGTTCTCTGGGCGCACTGAGCTGGCCTAGTGTAGCAGCCACCTGACTGGCTTGCTAAGTGATGGGCTGTGACTGCCAGGCTTGCTGCTCTGAAAGAGATAATACCAACTCTTCTCTTGACTGTTCCCTGACAAGACGCACCCTGGGAACCCCGTCCTTCTGTCTACGTTAAGCTGGCTGAGAAGGCAGGGTTTCATCATACTCCTAACAATACAGCATTTATAAAGCGCCTTGCCAAAGGTAGACAATCCACGCTCTCGTGTACGCAACAGGCTGCCTACCTGGATCATGCCGTCTGAAGAGCTGCCTGCCGGCGCTTCATTCAGTCATTTCCTGTGTCATCCAATCAGTATTGTTCACACAATTTTCTTACTTCCTTCATTCTTTCATTTTCTCATGCAGGGTGCATGCTATGTGTAATGTGTCATCCATACAAACGGCCAAACTGGCTTCTCTTCAAAAAGTTGGTAACAGGATTTCATGTGAGTGCAAGATGTTATGCGTTATGATTTACAATAATGATTTATGTCACTGCACAGTCCTAGCCTGTTAAAGTTCTCTGTGATGCTGTCTTTCATCTTGGAGATTCCCAGATGGCAAGACATGGGAACATCATGGCCAAGGGTCATGACAGCTGTTTGAAGGCCCAGGGACACGCAGATGTGGAATGGCTTTCCCCTGGGTCCCTTGTGTCAAAGCATAAGGATTTCAATCTCCCTTACAAGTGTGCACCGACTGTGATAGGTCGCCACAGTTGCCCCAGAAATACAGGCCTCTCTGGCATTCTGTACAGACATGTCCTCATCCTGAGGCTGGGCCAGCCTCTCAAGGCAGGAGCCAGTACACACTGCAGCAAAGGCAAAAGATCCTGCTGACACACCTTGGGCTCCTTCTGCGCCCTGTCTGAACGGCGCTGATGAAAGTCACATTGGCATAAGCTTGGCGCATCTGGCCACTAGGTCTCTGTTTCTTTTGTTGTAATCGGTTATCACCGTCATCTCCATGGAACATGACAGCCACCACGATACGTCCTCTTTCCTTGCAAACAGACAGAGCATTGCCACCGAGACCCTTTGGATTGAAACAGCTACTATACACAGGGATCTCAGGTGAGGCTCTGTATCAGCAGTCCACAGTAATGACACAGAGGCTGACCAATTGTACACATTGCATCCTGCCCCAACTTTGGATTTCTTTATCTATTGAAGAAAAAGGGATAAACAAACAATACATGTCTACATATAGATAGATAGAGACATAAAAATATAGATGTATGTACATCTCTCTCTCTCTCTCTCTATATATATATACATATATATGTATGTATGTATGTATGTATGTATGTATGTAAAGATATTATATATGTAAAATATCAAAATGTTAGAGCTGAATGTTTCTGCTTATGACTGACTGGGCTGTGTTGTTTTGTGTGTGTGTGTGTGTGTGTGTGTGTGTGTGTGTGTGTGTGTGTGTGTGTGTGTGTGTGTGTGTGTGTGTGTGTGATTTGCTCTCTAAAAAAGAGAGGAAATACATCAACACCTGTGCTTTGTGACCTTACTGTAGGCCCAAAGGGTGTGTTGTTGATGAATGAAAGTTGTATTGTGTGTAAATCATATGGTATTTTTGTTTCTGTCCACGTTAGCTAGGTAGGGATTTGTGGAAGGAACAGCCTGCTCAGTGTCTGTGACACAGGTACCCCATGGGTCCACAGCCACAATTTTCCATTGCACATTTGAGAGTGCTTGATTCGGCTCTCAGCAACAAACTGCAGTTATTGTAAAAGCATCCACAGAGACACACTCACACGTTGCACATGCCCCCATCTTCCCCTCCCCTTCTCTTCACCTTCCACAACATCCATACTTTTGTTCCCCAAACAAGAATCAAGCATGTATGCAAGCACATGCTCACAAACACAAAACACTCACATGCTTGCTCATACACGCTGCTCAGTTCATATTGCCTATAGCCAGCTGACTGCCATATCATGGGTGTAAGGATCATACTGAGGTTGTCATCTCATTTCATCAACTCTCAAAGTAAAGTGCATGTGTGCACACACACACACGCACTTAATACTTTAACAGAAATTTTCTGACAATGCACCGGAATTTCATTACAATCTTTCTTAAAAAATCTTAGATGTTTCTATGAAACTCAAACATTACAAGGACATCTCTGAATAAGATTTTCATGGAGTCTACTGTAAAGTGTTCATATCTGATCTAAGCTCCAACCCTCTACAAGAACATGATTATTTGTGGAGGACAGTTTTATTCAATAGTGGAGGTCAACACACTGGCAACAGCTTCTTTGTTGTTAATCAGAACATCTGCAAGTTTCAAGCGATAAATAGGATTTGTGTTTTCCTTTTGATTTTCTTGAATGTCCAGACTTTTTCTTGGCTCTTTAGAAGTCAGTTTGGAGCTTAAGTTTCTCCAAGACAGACATTCACTTGTATTAGAGGTGTGTCTCCATTTAGGATTTAGGATGGATGAGAGAGCTGGGCGCTGACGGTCCATGACACAAGCAACACTGAGCCAGCTGGTGTTTATCTGTAATGTGGTGGGGGGGAGCAGCATTACACCATGGAGTCCTGGGCATTTGCAGTTTGTTGGATGAAGTTGGAATACTGGCTTCTGCAAATTTTATAGCTGTATCCGTCAGGCTTTAAAAGTGGTCCAGACTTTGCAGAACTTCCTCTTTGATGGGTTCTACTGGCACTTTTCCTGCCAAGGAAAAAACAGGTCCCGGTTAGCTTTTGGACACTGAGGTGATCAGGTCAATCACAGCTTTCTGTAGTTTTGCATTTGAACACAGTTGGAAAGTGATCACTTCCATGCAGACTGTCATGTGCATGCCATTCACAGTCCAGGACCAGCAAGGAATCTCACATCTATACATGAAAGGGCACCTGTGGAAGAACTGGAGGTATGTTGTACAACACAGATCCAGCTCTGAAAAGACATCTTCAGGAAGGAGACCTCAGAATGAAGTTTTTAAATCACACAAGGTAACCTTTAAATCAGGCCAACCAGCTCTTGTCAATCAACAGATACACCTGGCTGTAAATATAAGGAACAAATTGTTACCATCTTATGCACAGTACTTCTAGCAGCTAATACTTGAAGAGAAGTTTTAAAAATTGACTGGACTGAACAAATCAGACTTGTGGATGAGTGATGAGACTGGTCCTCTTCCTCCATTTGCCATAGGCTGTGCTGGTTTTGAGGAGAGTTAAAGCTAGAAGAGCAATGAGACTGGTCCTCTTCCTCCATTTGCCATAGGCTGTGCTGGTTTTGAGGAGAGGGTTAAAGCTAGAAGAGCAATGAGAGACTGGTCCTCTTCCTCCATTTGCCATAGGTTGTGCTGGTTTTGAGGAGAGGTTACAGCTAGAAGAGTAATGAGACTCGTCCTCTTCCTCCGTTTGCCCTAGGTTGTGCTGGTTTTGAGGAGAGGTTACAGCTAAAGCTAGAGAGTAAATGAGACTCATCCTATTCCTCCATTTGCCATCGATTGTGGTGTTTTCAGGAGAGGTTTAAGCTAGAAAAGTTAGAAGATCTTATGCCACAAATTCATGTCTTCTGGGGAGCAATCACTGAAGTGCTGTAGCTCCTCAAAATTTGAATTTACACCTTGAATGTTCCAAAGAAATAAGGTATTGGCCCATACTGATGTGACAGTGGCAGACAATTCAGTCCATCTTCACATCCTCATCTGGAACTTTTAGCGCTGAAAAAGGAAATTTGATAAGTTACTGCTGCTGTTGTGGTAGGTCTCCTGTCCTATGGGCCGACCAGCCAGCAGGCTGAGAGCCAGTGGGAGAGGGTGGGGCTTGTGGAACATCCCAATCTCAGCTTTTCCACAGGACGGGGGTTCTGAAGAGGGTCGGGGTGGGGGTGGGGTGGGGGGATGGGGGAAGGTTCCCGGAACACCAATAGCAGATGGTCTGGTCTGCTGGCCAGCCTGGGAGGCTGCAGTTTTTAAGGCCTCCTTCATGGGCGCTCTGGTACGATCGACACACCGTGTGACATTTTGTGCTGCAACGTGCCCTACAGCCAGCCGAGTTCATAGTCAGGCACACAGCAGCTCACGCCCCACAGGAAGCTGTGTGATGTGCAGTGCCCGTATATGTTCACCCCACAGGGAAAAGTGATAACATTAACTGGTTAGATTTCTTCCTTTAGACTAGGTGAAATTCTATGAATACAGATATATTTCCTGGTCAATGATAAAGTCAACCCACTCTGGACAATGTACAAGGGTCGTACCTCATGAACTGAATAAAAAGATTATTGAAGACATGTCTAAATGCTCTATTAAATTTTATGCTGCATCTCTCCTGAAAAAAAAAAAAAATCTTTTGGAGGAAATCAGTTTCACTATCTCATGTGAAGTATTTACAAAAAAATAATTGTTCTCATAAGATAATCTTTTTTTTAATTTATGCTGTTATAAGCAAAAGAGAAAGCAAATGGTAAAGTCTGACGTATATGTGTGCATGCATGTGTGGTAATGCATTTATCTAGGAAACTTCATGTTCATGTCTCATGGGGTATTCCATGCTCTCTCATAACCACCCCCACCCCTCCTATTCTTCAGATCTTAAGGACCGGTCTGAACTTCACCAGCACACCGAGGTATAAAAGTGAGTGACAGAACCCATAGCAACAAATCATCTACTTAGAAACGAAGTTTCCTCGAAATATGTACCACAATATTCTGATGTCGAACACTCCCCCAGGTAACCAGCCTGATCATCACACAGAGGAATCTGTTACAATGTGTTGTGAAGCTTTAGAACACACTACAATTCATCCTTGCAAGCATGCAAACACACACTTAAAATATCTCAATGACACACAGTTCCAGACGAGATGTAAACAGTCTAGTTGTTCTTACGTCATCTGGGCGATGACCAGGTTAAACATCATGATGTTCGCCAAGGCCAGGTAGATGCACAGAAGACAGGAAGAAGGATGTGACTGTCAAGGCAATGCAACGTGAATTTAGCGGCTGTCCCAGTTGTGCTCCCGTTCAAAGTTGTGTCCCAGTCTGGATGAGTGTCATTCAAACGTGGCACATCCTGAGGCTCACAGCCCTCAGCTGGCTCACTCAAATTGGAGGCGACACACCTGCACACAAGCACACTACCCAGGCTGAACCGGCCAGAAGGTCTGAAGGTCATTTCCTATGTAAACATATTACATCAGGGGACCTATTTACATGGTTATGTTGATACACTTGGCAATGGTGGTGTAAAATAAATGATGACAACAGCATTTGCATGGCACGTGTTAGGCCGATGCAGTCATCTAACAGAAATTATTCTGCTCCACTTTGACAGGAAGGTGTTTGCAGGATCTCACCAGCTAGGGGCAGCCTGTCAGTTAGCTGGTACAGACGTCATAAACTGACAATGAGAGAGAGCGAAAAGGGGGACTAGAATAAATAGCAAATAAATGAAAGTATGAATTTCATTTTAAAAGGTTGTGGATAGTTGTGTAAAACATAAATACTTCTTTTTTTACATCCATCCCTCTGAGTAAACAATATCCCAAATTAGTCAATTTACCATGCATCATCTGTCGAAGGTAAAGTCTCCTTTAAACAACAATGAAAATGTCTTTTGTTTTGTAGCTGGGTGCTAAAAGTGTATATTTCTTGGTCACCCGTCGTAAACGAGATATTTTGTTCATGAGTTATCTTCCCCCTTACCTCCCTTGGTTGAATCTCATTTTTTATTGTGTAAATTCTTTAAATCATGAATACCTCAGAACCTACATAGTTGTGTATACGTCGCTGAAGTCACAGAAATTAATGCA
Organism: Conus betulinus; assembly: GCA_016801955.1. Lineage (NCBI taxonomy): Eukaryota > Metazoa > Mollusca > Gastropoda > Neogastropoda > Conidae > Conus > Conus betulinus. The sequence goes on from JADBJO010023487.1 coordinate 13,844, forward strand.
TTCTATTCATTACAATCGTGTTGGACTGAGAAGCCCATATTTTCCTTAAAACTGTTATTTCAACCTTATTTAACTTTATTTAAATCTTGGCGCCATTTTGAACTGTCCAACGAACAAACCATAAATAATTCTTGATTTCACAAAAAGTATGACAGAACCCAAAGAATCCATGAATGCGCATTGAAAGTAAAGTCCATAAGCTCTCATTTCGTATATTGCATGCCTATGATCTTTTCTGTACAAGCTTGCGACTATACGAAATGACTGACAGCGCTGGTCCCTTGAGCGAGTTGCCTTCTTTGTTCATTGTTGGCGTTTTGATCTAAATTGTCATTTTTGGAATGGAATTATGGAATTCGGACTTCCCTGTCGAATCGTTTTAATGACTTCATTTCTATGATAGAAGCAACCGAAAATATACAAAAATTATCATCCGATGGACCATTCTAACAGAATAACATTCTATCGAAGATCGTATTAAAGGCACATGGCGACCGCCATGTGACGATAAAGCAAGTTGTGTTTTCTATCGAATTTTAAATGCAAAGTTCTTCGCTTGGACAGCATCTTGGATAATGACATTTATATGTATAAAAAAGAGCAAAATGCCAGCTATTCAGTCATTACAAAATCATTTCATGCTGTTAAGTATTTTTCATCGAAATAAAGGAAAATATGACGTAACCTCGTTAAAAGTGGCTTCATTCTTGGACTTTAATCACCAATAACTTTATACAGCCACAAAATTGTCAAATATGACCTATTGCATTTTATTCCTTGGGTTCTGAGGTTTTCATTGATATCCAATATGTTTGGATACTTTGAATGGACGGCGAGCTAGACAACGCAGAAACTGCGACAGATAGCACAAATTTCATCATTTGCTGTCGTGTGAGAGGCTAATTTTGCCTGCGGCGCTGCTTTGTCTTCTGTGCGGTCCGGTCAAGCTGTATATAAGTGGGAGTGCTGGGGGAGTGCGAGCAGTGTTCCCTGGTGTGAGCGATCATCCCTTGGTTCCTGCACTTACCATCATCTGCCTGTCTTCACCTGCACACCCCTTACCCCTTCACACCATCACAGTTTATTTGAACAGGATAGTAAGCTTTACTGTATATCTGGTTACCTTCAATAGTGAGAAAGCGGATCTTTCATACTAAGAAGTCCCAATCATAAGATAAGCATAAGTTGTCTCTCTCTCTCGCCCTTTCCTTTTATTTAAAAGACAGGAAAGTTCCTTGTTGCATCCTTGGCAAGTTCGATAATTCATCCAGCCAAAGTCATACACATATGATTTGCGTCTTTTTCTAATATGCTTTTTTTCACATAAACTAAACTTAAAGGAATGGTAATGATACAGTCTATTGCAAGTTGAATGTTTGTGTATCCCTGTGAAACCGCGGTGCGACTTAAAAAAAGGTGAGTACAGGTTCCGGCCCCCCTGTGAATGGAAAACACTGTGTGGAGATGGAGCTGTGCTGTTACTTGAATACAGCTAAAGAGATGGTGGTAAAACCTGTTTTTACAACAAAAGGCAGCCTGTAGCGCTGGGGCAGCCCCCCCCCCCCCCCCCCCCCCCCCCCCCCCCCCCCCCCCACTAAACCACACTGAGAAAGTGTCGGGGACCTGGCTCCTACTGGTTGCACCACAGGCTGGCGATGAGGACGATGACGTCCAGCCTTGAGAATTCAAGACAGAACCGCCGGAGGTGAGAACAGAGAACAGTCAGTCAATTTCAAGCAGATGTGTCTCACAGACTGCGAATGATTTACTGCTTGATTTCAGCAGATTCAACTTTGGAACAATTTGAGGCAAGGGGACTGAGTTAGAAAACACAGGTTATCACTGGAAAAGAATTGGTGATGCAAAAAAAAAAAAAAAGCAAATAAATCTGGAATATGATGAAAATGCTAAAGAAATATGTAAACAATGGCAATTTGGAGGGAAAAAAAAGCAGCGACTTTGCATTTAAATCCAACATCCATACTGAATTTTTGTTGTCCAGATACTTTTTGTATTTATACTGAATAGAAGAATTTTCAGTTTGATGTAAAGATTACAGGGAGATAAACTCCCTACAAGTGTAAACTTTTCTGATGATGGCAATGATCAGAAGGTATAACTGCAATTATTTCTTAAAAGTTTACTGATTAATATCAATTAAAGAAAGGGAACTGAAGATCTGTTTTTCGTTGTGTAAAAATTGTATGAACATACATGCTGATAAGGCCTTTCAGATAAACTGAACATAATGGCCTGTACTGAAAATAGTCTTTTCATAGAAACCTGTCACCGATCTGATCAGCGTGGAAATCGTACAGACGCGCCAACGGCTCTGTATTGATTTGTAGCATCATTCCAAGATGGGGGTGTAGGCTTACCAGGCCATATATGGTAGTTGTTGGGTTCAGGAAGGATGGTGGGGGTGTTGGATACCTGTACGTTCCATAAGTGCGGGGAGAGAGGGGGTTAGCCTTCCGTCTCCTGTTTTGTTTTGTGTGGTCTGTGTGTGGGGTCCCGTTTCATGTGCGGTTTGTGTAGAGTTCAAAACTCAGCAAGGAGTCAATGCTGAGTCATCAAGCATTAAAGTTTGGTGGGGCTGGGTGGCTAGCACTTCGGTCAAAATCCTTGGTGAAGAGCAGATGGGCTCTCGTTCTGGTGCCAGCATTTGCGCTGTGGGTCTGACTTCGGTCAATATGGTGAGCCGACCCTCATGAGCGTTTTGCTCTTGGTCGAGCAGTTGTCAGTGTTTCAGTGTGCTGCGACCCTGAGGTTAAGGTGCTGGGGTGGGCCAGCCGCAGTTGTCGTCGCTTTGTGTTGTAGCAGGTATGTTGAGTTAATTAAGGTGATAGTAGGGTAGTGGGTTAAGGGTGGCATCATCTTGTGCACATTTCTGTCAACTTGTACAAAGGTGTAAATAATGTGAGCTCATGTTTTGAATCAATTTCAATTTTTCTTAGGGAAAAGGAAGAGGGAGAAAATGGGGGAAAATAAGGACTAAAACGAAGCAAGCTGAAAAAAAGTGTGTTGATGGTGGGTTTCAATCGGCGGATTGTGTTGAGAGATAGAAACAGGAAAAAGAAAAAGAAAAGAAGAAAAATTTGATTATGAAGTTTTGAACGAAAATGTAATTAGTTGTCATTGGTTCGGTCCTGGTGTTAGGGTTGAGTTGTTACTTATTCATGTCAGGGGGTTCATACGGAAATGCTTCAGGAAGCATAGACAGGGTGTGTTGCCACTGGGTGCTGTAGAGGTTATGATTGTGCCGTGTCATGGAAATTATTGGAAAGTCGTGTTACTGGTCGTCGTGTGGCCTGTTTTCCTTCTGTGTTGAGGTGTTTTTTTTTTTGTGACGATGAAACACCTGAAGACACTGGGTTTGGGTGTGCGTACATGAAGGATGGATGTTGATTAAAAAGGGTATGACTGATATGACTGAAGGGATGAATGTGCGCAGTGAATTATATGCGAAATGAACATAGTTATATGAAGATAGTATAGTTTGGGTGGTATTGTTGCTGCTGTTTTTTTTTTTTGGGGGGGGGGGGGGGGGGGGGGGGGGGGTTTGGGGGGAGCGAATGGTTTTGGACAAAAAAAGGATTGACTGGTGTTATGCTATGTGTCATATATTGCTGGCCTGAGGAACACTGCACACCGTAACTGGATAAGGGGTTAAATAACTTATTGTGGCTGCTTTGGCCGTTGGAACAGCGGGCTTTCAGGCTTGGGTTTGTGACTTGTTATTCGTAGAAGATTCCACTCCTTTAATGTTTTGTTGGGAATAAAATTTTGTTTTCTTGTCAGTTCTGGTGTGGCCTGTTGTCTGTTTAGTGTGTTAGTTGTGGGGGGGGGGGGGGGGGGTGTTGCTTTTTTTTTACGTCCGGCTTAGCATCCTGTGACAAAACCAAACTAAAATGCATAGAGTAGAATCTGTCTTATCACATAAATTAAAAGGAACATCAATTAAATGGTCTTTTGATACAAACAAAACTAACTCGCATAGTCATGGAACAGTCTTTTCAATTGAAACAAACCAAGACAAAAGTCTTTCCGGAGAAATCAAACGAAAGGACATGGTAAAACAAAATGTTTTCACTCAAACTAAACAAAAAAGGCACAGCAATGAAAAAATCTTTTTTCCCCTTACTTACTTGACCTGACAAGTGCCTGTATTCTGCTTTGCTTCTGATTGGCCAAGCTTAAATCAGCTTTTGATAAACTCCCTGCCAAATGTAACTCACCTCGCTTGAAACTCACATTCTGTCGATTCGAGTGGACCACAAATTAATTCTTATTTTCCAATCAGCTTTTGATGAACTCCCTCCTGTATGTAACTTGCTTCTCATGAATCTCACTATGTCACTAGGACAGAGGAACTGCACACTACTGCACAAGACCCAAGTGCTGGTGGTTGGGGGAGACAGGACAGTTGCTTAGCAGCAAAACTCTCAGGCACTGCCACGTTGCGATAGCCAACAAGGTCAGTGTGCAGAGTGAGAGACGCATGCAACTAGGAAAAATAAACTGCATTTCAAAGTTCATGGGGCTGATGGTAGCTGTAAGAGTTTATGTCAGAGTCACAACTGTGACAAATGTAGACCCCCCCCCCCCCCCCACACACACACACACGAGTTGGCCATTTTGTGCAAAGCCCAGTCTTCATACAACATGCATTTCTTCCCCTTTTCACTGTATGACCAAAGATGCCAACAATAATGCAGGTTTCATTCTCCTCTGATCCAGGTGGCCAGTGATCGCACCCACCCCCACAACACACACATACCCTGATTGCCACTGATACCTACCCATAAACCTGTCCAGGAACAGTTCCCCATGCAACTGGAAGTAGGGGTAGTAGAGAAATGTGACCATTTGGATGTAGGAGAATGGGTCAGTCAGATCCTGTCCTGGGTGCATCAGAGCAGCATATGTAACCCCAAAGGCCACCAAAATGATGAAGCACACCACCAGCAACCTTGAGAAATCTGTCCACTGTCAATGAAAGTGGGCACACTAAATCAAATCAAGTAAATAATTTTTTTTTTAAATAGTAGGGAAAAAACATACATTCATAAGGTTCAGACACACAGTATTTCAAAATACCCATACACAACTGCATCAAAGTAAAACTAGACAGGATACAACTCCTGCTCATCTTCACCACCCTGGAACAAACGACTGTGGTTCTTTTTTCTCTCTTTCTTTTTTTTAAAAATGTCTTTTTTATAACTCACTGAATTTTGTCATGAGAAATATGTATGAAAATCAGAAATGTTTTACTTTAGTATCTTTGCATAACCAAAAGAAAAATCTGTTCAACACAGACTGCTGCAATAAAAAGTCTTGATTGGTTGCATCTACATGTACAACTATTATTCCCAATTCAAATTCCTCTTCCAGGTCACATGAAAGTTCACAACCAGCTTTTTCTGTTAAAAAAAAAACAAAACAACCCATTACTGGATGGTAACAGCCTTTTCATTTTATGCTTGATGTTGGCACAACTGATGAGACCGAGGCTGTACTCTGGGTTAATAGGATCTTTTTTTTTAACAGAAAGAGATTTTTGTTTCTCTTTTCACTTTATGGGTATTGTTCTCCTGCACAAAGCTGGGCAGTCCTGTGAAGGGGAGGGAAAGTTGCAGCCAGTTTGCACAGTGGTCCAGATTTTACATGGTCCATTACAGGTTGCCTTATAACAGAAGCCATGCACCTTCCCCCCAAAAAAAACCCAATCCCTTAGGAAATGACATCACCCAATGATACCCAACCATCCACTCTGAGGTTGTGACATGCACAAAAATTAAATAGTTTGTCTGCGACAAAGATGGGCATATTGCTCCAGACTACTAGCTGCAAAAAAGAACAGGAACCAAGAGACTAGAGGGGGAAACCATGTACCGGAGTCATGCCTACCCTGTGTATGTAAGGAATATAACCATGGTGTGTTCAGAAGTGAAAGGCCGGTCACTTATCCACCTTGGAAAGACTAGAGCAGGACAATTCATCCTGAGGCAATTACAGGACGAACAAACTGAGGCTATTTTAGCCGATTTACTGTGCCAATAAAAGCACCAATCCCTGGAGTATACCTTATTCTAAGACATCAGTTTTGTTTTGCTTTGTTTTGTTTTTGTTTTTTAACAGACCATTTAGAAACACTGATAATGAAAAACCAGATGAATTTTTTAAGTGTCCTGACATACATTCAAACATGGAGGAGACCGTCTCTATACCCACTTCCCAACAGTTAGGCAAAGGAGACAGCAGAGTCTGTGGCAATGGTACAGGTTAGAGCTCCGTCAGGCAAAACTACAGTGAATAACAAACAAGTAGGGTAACTCTTGCTCCCATGATGATATCATTCTAGGCGTATAATTACAGGCCTGCAATTACTTCATAATGGGAGTAACAGTTACCCTACTTGTTTGTTATTTGCTATTTACTGTTACTGTTCCCTGCCCACTTACGATTTCCTTTAAAACTATGGCAGTGAGTCTACAGAACAGACTCAGGCATCTCTGCAAACAAAATGGTAGAATTCCAACAGCAAAACCCTATCCTAAGAGTGGCCCAACAGCTGACAGGACTCCAGAGTGGGTATGAACCAAAAGAAGGACCAGCATCACATCACAGGAAGAATGGGATGTTGAAGCATACATTCAATGTCACATTCATGGTCAACCGTGTACAGCTTCACAGATCTGTATGCCAAGAGGTCTCAGGCAAACAATTATGGCCATAGCTTGTGAAATTCCCCGGCAAAACATCTAGGCATGAGAAAAGTCCAACAGCATTTCTGTCCACTCTTCTACTGGCCAGGAATGCTCACTGACACAGAGATGTTGCCAGTGCGGCATCTGTTGCCAAAAGACGGCTGACAAATGGAGCATGCCTGAGCTACCACTATTTAGTATGTCAACCATGGGAGCACCATCTGAGAAAGTGGTAGTGTCTTTCATTGTATAGGGCAGATTACCTTGTCAAACATGTTCTAGGGGCAACCCTCTAGCATCTGGAAGATCCTCTAATCCATCACCATCTCTAGGACTTCTAAATGACCAGGGATGGTGGTGGTTTAAAGATCGCCACATTAGCCTGACCAGTCATGGTTGATGACTTTGCTCATGATCCCCCACCACCCCCTCCTCAAATTTCCCCCTCTCCCCTGACTCATCCCCCACCTCCATCCTCGACACATCCAGTGCACCGCAACCTTTTGCTCATGATCCCTGAGTAAATCCTACTACGAAGCAAAATTCATTTCCTGTTAAAGTTATCATGACCACATCTATTGCATTTTCTACCCCCATACACATCCCATGTTGTTTGCTGCGGAAACTACCACAGACAGGCGTTCCCTGCCACACTGTGTCAGCCAGTCTGATGTAAATCCTCTGGTGCTTTAACTCCACATGTGACCCCTGTGAGGCCACCAGTACAGAAGCCAGGACAGAATGTGTAACTCCACATGTGACCCCTGTGCGGCCACCAGTACAGAAGCCAGGACAGAACATGTAACACCACATGTGACCCCTGTGACGCCAACAGTACAGAAGCCAGGACAGAACATGGAACTCCACATGTGACCCCTGTGCGGCCACCAGTACAGAAGCCAGGACACAACATGTAACTCCACATGTGACCCCTGTGACGCCAACAGTACAGAAGCCAGGACAGATCATGGAACTCCACATGTGACCCCTGTGAGGCCACCAGTACAGAAGCCAGGACAGAACGTGTAACTCCACATGTGACCCCCCTGTGAGGCCACCAGTACAGAAGCCAGGACAGAACATGGAACTCCACATGTGACCCCTGTGAGCCCACCAGTACAGAAGCCAGGACAGAACATGTAACTCCACATGTGACCCCTGTGAGGCCACCAGTACAGAAGCCAGGACAGAACATGTAACTCCACATGCGACCCCTGTGAGGCCACCAGTACAGAAGCCAGGACAGAACATGTAACACCACATGTGACCCCTGTGAGGCCACCAGTACAGAAGCCAGGACAGAACATGTAACTCCACATGCGACCCCTGTGAGGCCACCAGTACAGAAGCCAGGACAGAACATGTAACTCCACATGCGACCCCTGTGAGGCCACCAGTACAGAAGCCAGGACAGAACGTGGAACTCCACATGTAACCCCTGTGAGGCCACCAGTACAGAAGCCAGGAGAGAACATGCTTCCATGACCATTCCAGGGCCGTTCCTCAAGCAGGGATCTTCCACAGAAGTTTGGTCCATTATGTCCTGCTCTCAGAAGACAAAAGAGTCGCTGCATGACTATCGTATGCAGTAATTGGAAGCCTGGGGTGCAGAATATTTCGTACCACCAGTGAGCCTTGCAAATGTTTGAATGAGCAGTTTACTGACCTGCATGTTTGCAGCCCTGAACCTTTCTGCCGTGTGTCTATTCAAATTTACTGCTGCGTGTCTGTTCAACCTTTCTGCTGTGTGTCTACGTCTTTTCAACCTTTCTGCTGTGTGTCTATGAGTCTGTTCAACCTTTCTGCTCTCCTCGGCTCGTACAGATTCGTTGACTCTCTTCTTGTTTCCGCTTCTCTCGTTGCTAAGTTATTTCCTTAGTTACAGTTTCATTACTTCCGGTAAGTTCGACAACAATGTTTTCCAAGCACACACTGTTCCGATACTGTCTATCGTTATCATACTCATCTCTGTCTTTTATAAAAAATTAAAACATAATAAAAAAATCAAAAGTCTATGCAGTGATTGTTCCTTCTTCCAGTGTTCTCAGCAGCAGTGTGGGTGAAGCTCCTCTCTTGGTAAGACAGTCCGCTAACTGTTGATGTGTGTCAGACCATTTCACTTCTTCACAATGCCTTTCTCCATCAAGTCTTTGATCCCACTGATTTCAAGCCTCAACCGTTTTTCTGTCACTTGCTTGGTGGACTTCAAGGCATCATGTAGTGACTACAGTCAGTCAGGCAGACAAGAGGTAGACTGTCAGTGGAAGCTTTTCCTGTGGTGATTTCAGTGAACAATGTTGCCACAAATATTGCTACATCAAGTCCTTCTGCCATAGCCAGTGTCTCACCAGCTAGTGTACTTCGTACCACTCTGTGAATTTTCTTGGAGTTCCAGCAAATAGGAATGCTCTGCAGATGATATAACAAGTTTGTTGACCTTGGTTAAATCCACTGACATTCTTTCTCCTTTATATTCTTTTGGTTCTGTGCACTCAATGTTGTACCAGTTTTTTGTTTCTCCCAGTTGATTTTCCAGCTTTGTTTATTATCTTTGCAGATATGCGCTTTCCATTGTGTCTTTGTGTTCATATGAAATCATCTGGCCTGTTTTGAGTTTCTTGAAATCAATGTTCTTTGTGTTTATGTCATTTGTTTCATTCATTTCATCTGATTCAGTGTCTGATTCTGTATCAAAGTCTGGTAATGTTTCTGTACATATGTTCTTTGTGTTGTCTTCCTCTTCACGAGCAGGTTTGGTGTACTGTGAGCTTTTGTTCTCCTCATAACTGTTGCTTGTGGAAGACTGTGAGTTAAACTCAGCTTCAGGTTTTTTTTCTCTTGTTCTTCTTTCACTTTTCTTAATCTAGTTTGATGTACTCGGACTAGAGTTCCACCATGACGCACAAAAATCACACTTCCATCTTGTCCTATCACATTTCTGGTCCCTTCCATTCTTCATTATTATTTGGGCGCTTGTAGTAGACCTTGTCTCCCATCTGATATACATCGTATGAGGATCGTGTCTGTGTTCTCAAAGCTCTTCTCAGTCTCTCTGAACTTTCAGCTTCTGTGAATGCCTTTCTGGCCGCATGCATACCACTGATGTGTTCTCCAACCGTCTTGCTTCTGGTGGTGCCTTCCTGAGCAGGCAATTTGTCATTGACTACAGACGGAAAGTTTGGATTTCTCCCATACACCAGCTGATAGGGACTGAAGCCATGTGTGTTGACCATGCTGTTCTTGGCTGCCAGTGCCCAGCACAGTGCTGTCTCCCAATCCAGATCTTTCCTGTCAGACATGATTTTCAGCAGAATGTTGGAAAGGGTTTGGTTGTGACGTTCCATCAGACCATTGCTCCACGGGCTGTAGGCTGCTGTAGTTTTCACTTCATGTTGAAGTTTTCACACATGTCATGGAATTCATCATTGCTAAATTCTCTGCCATTGTCACTTATCAGTACTTCTGGTGGGCCATGCACTGCAATCCAGTACTTCATGAAGTTGTGTACTATGACTGATGACTGTTTGCTTCTGATTATTGCAGCAGCACTGAATCTAGTAAACTGGTCAATCATGTGAAGGTACCAGACATTTTTGCCAAGCTCATGAAGATCAACAGCCACTGCTTGATTGTAGTCGTTTGCCAAAGGCATTCCTACTGATGGTTTTTTTGGCGGCGTTTTTTCTGTGTCGAGCACATACATCACACTCTTCTACTAACTTTGTCATTTTCTTGTACAAATCTATGTCTTTGACTCCTGCATTCTGCATTAACTTCTTCAGATTCTCTGCTGAAGCATGCCCAAACTGTTTGTGAAGTTTCAGAAGTGATTTTGTTTGTTCTTTTTCATCTAGATTTTCCAAGGTCAGCAGGATTTCACCATCGTTTTGCATCACTCCTTTGTTTCCGACAATATCAATGCAATAATGTCCAGTTGAAGTGTAGTTTAGCTCCACAGGTTGTTGAAACATTGTGGCTTTGTCATTGGACATATCCAGAACAGTTCCTGCTTTCTTCAAAGAATCCTTGCTCAGCAAGAGTGGAAGTTCTATATCCACAACTTCTGTTTCAATGTTACACTTTGTCTTGCCAATCTGAGCTGGGATTGTCACATTCATGTATGAGTGCACTTGAGCACCATCTCCAAACCTGAAAATCTTTGTACTTGCCTTTTCTTGATGACTTTCTTTTGATCTTCTTCTAGTCTATTCACATATTCTTCATACCATTTCTTGCCACAGACAGTTTTGGTGCATGCTGTATCAATAACTGCACAGCCATAAGATTCTGTCATCAGTATCTCATTCTCTGTACTGTGTTCTTTAGTGAATAATGCCAAGTTGCATTGTTCTTCACATTCTTCATAATATTCAGTGTTAGTGTCTGTCATTCTCACTTCTTCTTTGTGTGGGCATTGTTTGGCCCAGTGAAACACTGACTGGCAAACAGCACACTTTGTTCTCCTTCCATATTTGTCCAGTGGATTTGAGCCTCTTGGAACTTTGTTCTTTGGCCATGTTCTTTGATCACTTGAATTAGGTGGATCTGGAAATCTACTTCCTCTGTATCTTGTACTGTTCTTTTGTCACAAACGCTTCTTCTTGTTTCACTATGATTTCATCCTCAACTTTGGCTCCTGAATGACCTCCAAAAATTCTTTTCAAAGCAGACTTCATAGAAGAAAATTTTCTATCAGATGCTGCAGTCAGCACTAACTGTTTTTCTTTTTCTGTCAAACCTGCATTGTCCAATAGTTTGAACGCCAATACTGCATCAGGATACTCCATCTTGTATTTCTTGCAGAGATGTGTATCTTCTTTCATACTCTACAATGTAATCAGCCATTGACATGCTTTGCCCTTTCTTAAATGACTCAAAATCCGAGTATGAAGAATACGCTAGATCAATTTCATCTTGAAGAAAGAGAGCATCAAGAGCAGTAATCAAAACGTTCATACCATCTCTGGTGTTCAGTTCTGCAGCGTCGATCTCCAAAGCTCTCGCTCGAGCTTGTCCCGTTAGCGATAACGTAACCGCTAATGCTTGTTTCTCAGGCTTCATGTCTGTCACTAGCTTCCAAACTTCAAGTTCGTTTTTCCACGTCTCATATACTGTGTCCGGTCCTAGACTCGGCGGTACTTTAAAGTTTTGCGCCATACTTACGCTCTGCTACCATGAAATGTTAAACTATAAATGTACTTCTAACGTTGCCTCCTCGGCTCGTACAGATTCGTTGACTCTCTCTCTGTTCCACGCTTTCCCGTTGCTAAGTTATTTCCTTAGTTACAGTTTCATTACTTCCGGTAAGTTCGACAACAATGTTTTCCAAGCACATCTGTTCAACCTGTCTGCGGTGTGTCTGTTCAACCTTTCTGCTGTGTGTCTATTCAACCTTTCTGCTGTATGTCTGGTCAACCTTTCTGTTTTGTGTGTCTATGTGTCTGTTCAACCTTTCTGCTGTGTGTCTATACAACCTTTCTGCTCTGTGTCTATACAACCTTTCTGCTGTGTGTCTATGTGTCTGTACAACCTTCTGTTGTGTGTCTATGTGACTGTGCAACCTTTCTGCTGTGTGTCTATGTGACTGTACAACCTTTCTGCTGTGTGTCTATGTGACTGTACAACCTTTCTGCTGTGTGTCTATGTGACTGTACAACCTTTCTGCTGTGTGTCTATACAACCTTTCTGCTGTGTGTGTCTATGTGACTGTACAACCTTTCTGCTGTGTGTCTATGTGACTGTACAACCTTTCTGCTGTGTGTCTATGTGACTGTACAAACAGAGACGCTCCTCCCTCAGCATTGTGCTCATTGTGTCACTCAGTAAGAACTATAGGAGGGAGAGAACTGTGAGCATCCACACAACATACAGAACTATAGGAGGGAGAGAACTGTGGGCATCCACACAACATACAGAACTATAGGAGGGAGAGAACTGTGGGC
>JADBJO010023488.1:0-12500 GCA_016801955.1 Conus betulinus
GTTCCCTGATCTATGACAAAGCAGTCGTTGGAAAGGTGCTCATTAATTGATGTGGTATACTTGCTGGATAAGAATAGGGACCATTTTGACCATCTCTGAAGTCACTTGGCAGCCATGAAGTTTTGTTTTCTTTTGTTGTAGTTGTTGTTGTTGTTAATGACCTCGAGACGATCTGATACGGACTGCTACTTGTGAAGTGCCGGCGTTGAGGTTGCGACAGAAGACTGGGTGTGGCTGTGTTGTGGATGCTGGAATGAGTGGCAAGGGCGATATCCCCATCGTGAGGGCACGGAAAACGAGGAAGGAAACCAGCCAACCAACCCAGCCCTGTACATACATCCTGCAATGGCACATATTACGCAGAGAATGTGTATGAATCCATGACAAAAAGAATGCTAGACCGGTGTTAGTAGTTTCTTTTTTGAATTGTATTGATTTATGTATGTATTTAGTCTTCATATTTTAATGTCAAAGTGGAGTGATTACAGACGGAAATTGAAACATAAACAACAGAAACAAAGGACGAACAGTCACATAACTCTCGACAAACAACAGAAACAAAGGACAAACAGTCACTTAACTCTCGACAAACAACAGAAACAAAGGTCGAACAGTCACTAAACTCTTGACAAACAACAGAAACAAAGGACGAACAGTCTCTTAACTCTCGAAAATCAACAGAAACAAAGGACAAACGGTCTCTTAACTCTTCACAAACAACAGAAACAAAGGACGAACAAACAGTCACTTAACTCTCGACAAACAACAGAAACAAAGGACGAACAAACAGTCACTTAACTCTCGACAAACAACAGAAACAAAGGACAAACAAACAGTCACTCAACTCTCGACAATCAACAGAAACAAAGGACGAACAGTCTCTTAACTCTCGACAAACAACAGAAACAAAGGACGAAACAGTCCTTAACTCTCGACAAACAACAGAAACACACGACGAACAAACAGTCACTTAACTCTCGACAAACAACAGAAAACAAAGGACGAAACAAACAGTCACTTAACTCTCGACAAACAACAGAAACAAAGGACCAACAAACAGTCTTTTAACTCTCGACAAATAACAGAAACACAAAGGACGAACAAACAGTCACTTAATTCTCGACAAAACAACAGAAACAAAGGACGAACATACAGTCACTTAACTCTCGACAAACAACAGAAACAAAGGACAAACAAACAGTCACTCAACTCTCGACAATCAACAGAAACAAAGGACGAACAGTCACTTAACTCTCGACAAACAACAGAAACAAAGGACGAACCGTCCTTAACTCTCGACAAACAACAGAAACACACGACGAACAAACAGTCACTTAACTCTCGACAAACAACAGAAACAAAGGACGATCAAACAGTCACTTAACTCTCGACAAACAACAGAAACAAAGGACCAAAAACAGTCACTTCACTTAACTCTCGACAAACAACAGAAACAAAGGACGAACAAACAGTCACTTAACTCTCGATAAACAACAGAAACAAAGGACAAACAAACAGTCACTTAACTCTCGACAAACAACAGAAACAAAGGACGAACAGTCTCTTAACTCTCGACAAACAACAGAAACAAAGGACGAACAAAGTCACTTAACATCTCGACAAACAACAGAAACAAAGGACGAACAAAGTCACTTAACTCTCGACAAACAACAGAAACAAAGGACGAAACAAAGTCACTTAATTCTCGACAAACTACAGAAACAAAGGATGAACAAAGTCACTTAACTCTCGACAAACAACAGAAACAAAGGACGAACAGTCTCTTAACTCTCGACAAAGAACAGAAATAAAGGACAAACAGTTAACTCTCGACAAACAACAGAAAACAAAGGACGAACAAACAGTGTGAACTCTTAGATGCTGGTGCAGACTGTGATAAGTGACTATTTGTTTGTCCTCAGTTTCCATTGTGTTTGAATGTCGTTTGTCCTTTCCGAAGAAGACCCAATAGGTCGAAACGCGCAGCGTCTATTTTGTCATTTGTTTGTTCCTTCGTAAGCTGGACCAATATTTCCATTTAGCTCTTATATTCATGTTCACGTCGATGCCATGAGCCGATTAACAGATTGGCGGGCAGATGAATGCACGCATGCACGCACACGTGTACTCACATATACACACACACTTATACAGGAACGCTTGCACGCAATCCATCGTGCATAATTTTACCTCCATCGCCTTCTCTTCTCAGCCCGCACGAAGTGGTCATAGCATCACATGCGGAATTAACGATCGTGAGGGGAAAAAAAAAAACATGAAAGAGGTCGGATTTCTGTCAGTTGAACCCCCTCTCAGTCAGTCCAGTCTGCGTGTATCTGATGGAGTTAGGGAAGAGTAAAGTGGCGGAAGGGAAGAGGTGGGCTCCGCCTTCCATAATACTGTGCCCAAGAAAAGGGGAACTTCTAACGGTTCACCGCCCCAATCGCCTTTGACTCCCTTTTGCTCGTTTGCCTTGTTAATTATATGCAGAGAACTTCAACAGAACCAGGTTGATCATTTACTGATAAGAAGTAGACAGAAATTGAAGAGGTCGGAACATTGATATTTGAACCTTGATTTACGATATCATGATTTTTTTTACGTGCACATGTATGCATTTAATGTGTGTGGAAGCATTTGTTCATGGCATGTGCGTGTATGTGAGTGTATCTATGCGTGTGTGCGTCCATAGCCAACACACGGTTACACAGTGCTTTCAGTAGCTAAACTTGCCCTTTTTTTTTAACAGAAATTAATCGTGTTCTATACGTACCTATGACCTATTGTGAATTTCATATGTAGTGTGCTATTACATTTTTTTGGAAATAAAGTTATAAGGCAAAAAGCCTTAGCCTGTTGTCCTTATCCAAACACGTGTGCAAATACGTTATGAAAAGCGTATCTGATTTTAAACTGGCGGAGAATAAAACAGAGCGTTACCGCCACTCGGTTCAAATGTGTTCCGTTCAAATTATCGCCATTTACAAAAAACGAAAAAGAAAACAAAGCGGAAACAAAAAACAAAACAACACAAAACCGTTGAGTGAATATTGCATTTCCAATCAGGATTCAATCTTTCATTAGATGTGCGCTTCTTGACGCTTGCACGTGCGATTAAGAACATATCTGCTGATTGTGCAATACAATAGGCATCGACTATCAGCTCCGTCTATGAGTCTTAGTAACAGATTATCATCGTTGGTGGACCCTTCAAGCTCGCTTATCCTGGTTGCCAGCTGCAGTGAGGATGGTGAGAATGTTTATTTTGAGGATGATAGTCATTTAGGATGATGAAGATGATGGCATGGAGTCCCGTTATGGTCTAAGACTGCACAACATTAACAGGGTTGTACTCCACGCTTCATTTTCCGACTTAAATCAGGACCTACAGACAAAGACACGTGCAAAGTTGGTCAGGGAATTGGAGCGACATTCCAGACGATCCATCCATTAGGTAGGCGCAGTTCAACGGTGTGATTTTTCAGTCTTCCCATTTAAGCCTATAGCACTCCCAACACTGGATAGCAGCTGACCAAGGGATTTTTTGTGTTTTTTTTCCCCCAAGAACAGAATCATTTGAAGAACATTATGACAAGCTGACACACTTATACAGGATCATGTGCATGAATGACACAAAACGAAGAAAGGGGACAAGTGAACAAACAAATCAATCGGTAAATAAACCAAGTCATGCTGCTTTTACCCTGGCTAATAAGAACGGCCCAATCAGGATCTTCACAAACGATATGCAAATTTTTAAAGCAGTGCATGAATTAAAATGTAGAATCAAATTTCAAAATTAGAACAATTGCCCAAATCCGTTCACGAACAAACCGTTGGGGAAAAAATAAATCAATTAAATTATGTCTAAACGAAACAAACAGCTTTGTTTCTTGCTTAAACTTCTGTTGCTGGTGTTACTGCACTCTTCTTCTCTTTTTTTTTTAAATCATGCTTTGGTGATACTTGTACATTTAATCAGTTACCAAGTCTTTTAATTCATTTGTTTTTGGACAGTTAATTTCTTAGTATCCCGCACGTCATTTCAACCATTTTCGTATGCCTTTTCATTTTCCTTAAATGAATTCTATATTCTTGATCATGGCAGCTACAGTTGACAAACTGTATTATATACGCCCATATATTCCACAATACACCATTTCTAGATCTTCAAACATGAACAGTGTGTTGAAGTGTGTGTGTGTGTGTGTGTGTGTGTGTGTGTGTGTGTGTGTGTGCGCGCGCGCGCGTGTGTGTGTGTGTGTGTGTTCTTTCTGTTTTTCGTTTGTTTTTTCAAACAAACAAAACAAATTTTTAATCCTGAAGAGGCTAAATCGTCATTTAGCATCACACACACACACACACACACACACACACACACACACACACACACACACACACACACACACACACACACACACACGTGCGCACACGCGCACACACAGAGACGCACGCTCGTACACGCGCGCACGCGCACGCACGCACACACACACACACACACACACACACACACACACACACACACACACACACACACACACACACACACGATAAAGGACACTTCATTTTTTTGTCAGCACATAAAGCATTGTGTGGGGGCACATGATGAACGTGTCACATACTAAAGATACTGCCTATTTAACCTTCCCGTTTTCACACAATTATACGCACACAAAATAATCTGCGCACCATAAGGCTCGATTTTACACACACACACACACACACATACACACACACACACACACATGCGCGCTCGAGCGCGCGCGCGCCCGCGCGCGCGCGCAGAGACCTGCCTACTCAAAACGCCATAAATTGAAATACTAAAATGCCTGCAATTATATCTTTCGACTTAAAATTTCTCACCAGTAATTTAGCATTACGACTGCAACATCATGGATGCATGCACTACACAATGTTATGTACAAATTGAAAATACGAACAAATAAAGATCACAAATGGCTCTGTGGGATTGAGAGATATAAACTTCCAACTGCAAAGAAAGACGACATGAAATAACATTTTGTGTTTTTCAAATTGCAACCCTACACACACACACATTTTCTGTTGCAATAATCATCACCAGAATGACGCAAGGGAGAAAAAGCAATAACTTACATAGTAAGTAACTATCCTATGAGCGAACAAACCGCGAAGTTCCAACAGTCCTTCATCTCATCCACGGGGCTTAGCAGAATGACGAGGTGAAGCAGACCCTCACTCTAATCACGACTGTCGAAAGATACTCACAGGAAGCATAGGTCCAGGTTTACACCGAAGGATCAGCAACAAACGGCGAGGCTGATGGCGGTGCAGGCACCCTGGTCAGATTCCCCTACGGTGATATCACAGAGTATAGCGTCGCCACAGGGAAGCACAGAACCACAGAGGTGAAGTAGAAGCTTCGCCCACGCACGCCGCCTCAAAAGCGCAGGCCTCAAAGACTGTCAACAGGTGGCTTCTCTTTGGCCTCTCAGCACGCCGCCTCAACAGTGCAGGCCTCAAAAACAAAGACTGTCGGTAGGTGGTGCTTCTCTTTGACAACCTTTCAGTTCCGCAGACATATCCTAACAAGAAGCTGCCATTTCCCCGGCCTGGCAGAAGCGCGGCAAGAAGCTGGCACCGTCAGAAGAACGGTATTGCAGTGGATCGAAGCCTACTGCAAAGTACGTAGAAACGAGCAGTCTGATCGCCTGGTGAGAAGGACGCTGCAGGGGAACAGTCCAACGATATCCAAGGACGTCTACTGCCTGATGACTACGAGAGAGCAGCAAAGTGAAGCTCCTCACCGGGTGCCACAGTCTGAACTGTTATGTGTACCGGAAACCGAGACTGGTGCCCTATACACCCGGTCTCTCTATGGACAGGAAGACCAGACTGCGAAACATGAGCTCCAGAAATGTCGGGTTGAACCTACCAGACAAGATGTATGGCCAAGTTAAACTGCTGTCAACTTTCTGTTTGTTCAGCGGCTAACAGCTGCTGGTAAAACAACTATATGTGTCACTGACAGATTGTGTAGCTACGTATACGAACTAGAAAAATTATTAAGATGATAACTCGGTTGAATCAGTACTTTTTGGGAAAATGCAGAGTTTTGCGCCCCCAAATGTCTCCAGCGAGTTGTGTTCCTCACAGACCGACAGTTCGGCTAATCTGTCAACCATCCCATTGAAATGGATTCCGCATTTAGAAGGAACCCAAAAGAAAGAGATTCATACATGAAGAAATGTGTCGAATTAAGGAGTTCCGCATTTAGAAGGAACCCAAAAGAAAGAGATTCATACATGAAGAAATGTGTCGAATTAAGGAGTTCCGCACAAAACTTGCGTTAGGATTTTATGCTCTTGAACCGAGCATAACTGATTGGTCAGTTAAAATGCAAAAAAGCACCCGAAGAAATTGATAGAAGAAAACCCAAGAGGGTAAGCTTAATACAAAGCCATCAAGACTACTGACTATTAACTCAGAATAAAAATGAACCACCACCCCTCTCCAACCGAACGCTTTTTCTAAGCTTACTGTTAAAATCAGAATTAAAAAAATATACTGCGCCTGCGTATTCATCCAGAAGAGTTGAAAGAGCTCTGTATTGGGGTATTTTCTTTTACTGTCGGACCAACTAGCCCTTCATTGTCAGGTTTTTTGTTTTTTTTTTTTTTCGCTGATGAAGACTGAAATTTGTCCTTTGGAATTTGCCATGGTGAACAGGGAAAAAGAACAGAAGTTTGGTTCGTGACTTCTGTAAAAGTTGCCCTTTGAAATTCCCATGATGAACTAGGAAAGAACAGGAGCTTATGACAATGGTTGAATTCCGACCGGTAGATTAAAGCTAATGCGAAAGTTTTCGCAGTCGTATGGAAAACAGCTAGATTTTGCCTATCTTTCTAAGTTAATGTCAGATGTCACACTAAATTAATTTTTAACATTGTTTTCACACAATCAAATTCGGTAATGAGAAAAACAACTAGATTTTGCCTATTTAAGAAAAGGAAGTTAATGTCAGATTTCACACTAAATTAATCATTCACATTATTTTCACATAATCAAATCCATAAGCTAAAACACAGGCCTACTTTGCATCTGCCAGCTGTCAATACACATGAATAGGTCTAATGAGAAGAAAATATTCT
This sequence comes from Conus betulinus, assembly GCA_016801955.1. NCBI lineage: Eukaryota > Metazoa > Mollusca > Gastropoda > Neogastropoda > Conidae > Conus > Conus betulinus. The sequence goes on from JADBJO010023488.1 coordinate 7,131, forward strand.
TATTTCTCAATATGTCCCTTTATAAAAGTACAATCATAAGCTCATCCAAAGTCTTGCAGGTCAAGGTCATGGTGTAGTAAAGGTGAAGCATGGTATTTCTTACATTTCATGTCTGATACTTTTTTTTCTTTAATAAAAAGGTTGTTCAATGCACGTGCTTTCGTTTCCGGATGTGCTGTAGACAGGCGAATTAAACTTTCTCGATGTTGTACAACGAACCAATAAACAGCCCCGCTATAAGACACGTGATTATGCCTCGCTTGATAATCAATGAGCAGACGGACGACAATTGGTGAGCCAGCTCAAAATAATATGGTAAAATTTTCGTTGCGGTTGATTGGCCGCAGTACTGAAGATTGAAAGTACGAACACAATTGAGTGGAATCACCTTGACGATAACATCGTCCACCAAAAGTCAGTCGACAGTTTCAAGTCGGCTCTGGCAAAAGCCAGAAGCCGATAATATCATCACGCTGCGCACCTCCCACCGTCGCGCCTATGCCAGTTAATGGATGTTAGCGACGTACCAATCCAGATCCAGAAAGAAACAGACACCGAGAAACAAGCCAGGCGAATCTTGCAGGCAATTAGGCCTAATTTTGTATGTAAGTAAAGCCGGCCGACGGATAAGTGAAAATGCTAAAACACAGTGTGACATTTTGTGAAAAATTAATATGCCTGTAACTTGGGCTTATTGGAACTATATTTTACATAGAAAATGCTATGTGATATAGCTTTGCATTTTTCTTAGCTGGTAGTTAGTTAGTTAGTCAGTTAGTGTGTATGTGTGTGTGTGTGTGTGTGTGTGTGTGTGTGAAAATTGGACAAACCCCAGCCGGCCAAGGAACCAAGCAAGAACAACTGACCAGGTGGGTACATAAAACACCGCTGGAGATCACGGCGAAGGATGCATGCCCGATAGTGCAACACTGGTTGTATTAAACTGAGCAGCAGCAGCCAGCACACGGCACTGAGTCAGTAGAGAGTGAGCAGCAGCAGCAGCAGCATGTGCAGTAAGGAAGGGTGCGATGGTAAACACAGAAATAGTAGCAGCAGCAGCAGTTAAGTAGTAGTAATACAGCGTAAATATACACTAGTAGTAATAGCAGCGGCAGTACAAAGCCGTAGTAACAGTAGCTGCAGTTATAGTAACAGGCACATTGACGTGTACTGCCAATAACACATAATAAGTAGGCGCCTAGTAGCAGCAGCTGTTATGGCAGCCCTAGTAGTAGCAACAGCAGCAGCAACTTTGAGTAGCAGCGGCAGTAGTAACAGTAGCAGTAACACCAGCAGTAATGGCATAGAGCAGCTATGCAAACGGTTTCAGGTGTTTCGTATTGTCAGCCTCTCTCTAAACGAAGTGATCCAGCTTAGTGATATATAAATCTGTCGGTAACCCCGAGGTGACGTAGGTACTTGGGTTGTAAGAATTTAGGTGGCTGATTTGTTTATTTATATCGTATTTCTGTTCGTAAAATATTAGCCTAACAGCACGAAAATGTTTTCCGTGTGTTGAGCTCACAGGACGAGTTTTTGAATACAGTAGAGGTAGTAGTCATTAAACGTATTCGAGTCTGCACTAGCAGCCTCTTTCCTTGCTGCAAATGGATAATAATTTGGGTCGTGAGAAGAATGTTTAATAAATGGCGTTTTCTTATATTCTGAGGATTTTTTTTTTTCTTGAGCTCTTTTTCACGTTTAGTCGATAATATGTTCAGCATAGGACCTTTTCGACGCTTGCCCATATACACACAGTTTCAGAATCAAAATAGATGAATTGATTGTTCATTAAACGAATGCTATCGAACACATTCATCGTACGCCCTTGTTTTGATATTCTTTTCTCTTGCCGAACAGGTATGTCTTTTTACCAGAATATCTAAGTTCTGGGCGTCCCTGGCGATCCAAGATGGCGAAACGCAGCGCGTAAACAAGTGTTTGAGACGGTGTGTGTTTGAGCGAGGGAATTCACTTGTTCTTCTTTAAACCAAGGTACAGCAGTTCTTAAAACACTCTCGGGAATACTGTCGGCATTGGTTCGTAAAAAGCCCCTAATTCATGTTCAGTAGCAACAGAACTGCAGAAGAATGAGAAGTCCGATCTTAGAATGCTATATTATGAACACACGTTAGTCACATAGTTTAAAAGTGCTGCCGGATACACTTTCAGAGTTGAAAAAAGCCGGAAAAAACATCATCATAACAATTATCTTCAACTCCGTACCTTTATTGGCCACAGGTATGTTAATGATATTGTTGCTTTGCGTTTAGTCGTTACATTGACGTTGAAGGCAACCAGAGTCCACAGACACACACACACACACACACACACACACACACACACACACACACACACACACACAACTACCCTCTTATGCCCCATTGAAAGACAGCTTCAATTTTTTTTTTTAATTATAGAACTGAAATAGCAGACGTCAGCCATCTAGTATGTTTCTTTGCTGTTTGGTGAGCATTTTAGATGCTTTCAAAGTAAATTCACAAATATATTTGACAGAATCATGCTTCCACCAAAAGGAGGCAGCTCACCTGTCTCTACCACTTCTTTGCCTCCACATGACTGAGAGAGTGGAACAAACAAACTCCCAACATGCGGGATGTCAACTATCTACCTAGATGCCTTCAGCACTAGCCTCAGTGACAACAACATCAAACACTGCTGGTTAAAGCCCATGCAAGCATGAATAGTTTTAGTATGCTTTTTGCTGGGAGCACCTCTGTTGTAAACATATCAAAAAAAAAAAAAAAAAAAGACAGGAGTTCAGCCCATGCTGCCCATAGAGTATATATGATTTGGTTTATCCTGTATTCCTTGCCCAAAGACTCTAGGGAATTTTGCACAGCCTATCATCTTCAAATAGTATAATTCCTGTATAGAACACAAATTCACAAGAAGCTGATGCACATTAAAAACAGCAACAATAACAACAAAGTATAAAAGTCAAAAGATGAAAAAAAAGGTTCCTTTGCATCTTAAAAAAAAAAAAAAAAATTAAACAGGAAAAGTAGTGATGGGAGGATTAAAATCTTTCCTGTAGCTGGTAGAATGCTGGATTCACAATCTGAGGGTCTGAGGTTCAAAACCCCAACAGCCCATGGTGGTTGAAAGGTGCTGATTTTTCCACTATCCTGACCAGCTGACATGCAGTCCACTAGTGCTAGAACCTGACACCCTGTTTTGGTATATGCACACATTTAATGACACACATACAAAAGGCTCCTGTAATCCATGTGAATAGTTCACAGATTATGGAATCATGAAGGTGTCAAGCTTAAAACATTCATGAGTTTTCAGCAATTTTAATACTGTTTGTTGGCTAAAAGGTGATAAGATTATAATGATGTGCATTATCATACTTATTTTGATCTCATAATAATCCCTCTCAAATATGAACCACACAATGAAATGGTAATCTACATTCGTCCCAAATTGGAATGTCCATGAAGGGACTGTAATGTTTACAATGCCATGATATATGAAATCATATAATGCTCTGGAAATATTTACTTTCTGACGCAATAGAAAATGCTTGAGACTGACTGAGAGTTCCTCTACCTTCATACTTCACAGATGCCTTCCACCATAACCCCCATCGAGCAGACACGTGGCTGCGCCATCAGGGCAGCTCAGGGTCTGCGGTTCGGCAACTTTGAGCAAGCTGTGCATCTGCCGCCAGTGAAGCGGACCTCCACTGTCGGTCTGCACAGCTTCTCCACACTCAACAACCAGCAGATCTACAGGACTGTGAGGGAATGGGTGCAGGCCTGGCAGCCCTGGCAGCAGAAGGTGCTGCTGTACAGTATTGTAAACAGGTACGAATGAGTAGGCTGGGAAGCGAGAAGATCTGTGTCTTTGTCATCTTGTCTCTCTTGCTGTATTTCTGTCTCTGGCTCCAGTTCTACATCCTTGACTGTCTTCCTGAATTACTCGGGAATGCATGAAGTGTTATTTGTTTGGATGGACACAATCACACACACACACACACACACACACACACACACACACACACACACATGCACACATGCTTGCTTGCACACATGCACACACACACACACACACACACACACACACACACACACACACACACACACACACACACACACACACAAACACAGGTCTCTCTCTCGCATGCACACACACACACGCACATGCACACACACACACACACACAAACACACACACACACACACACACACACACACACACACACACACACACACACACACTTGCACACACACAAAATCTCTCGCTCCTCTCTTTGTTTGTTTCCTACTCACCCTCTCCCCTCCTGTAGTCCCCTCTCATTCTGTCAGCCTTGTCCTAGCCCTCACCTGTTTCGTTTTCCTCATCGCTCTCTTCTTCCCCTCAAAACATGCACTGAATATTTTTCTGGCATTTCAGATGCACACAACCTCAACTGGAAATCCTTGCCACAACCTTGGAACCCCTGCGCCACCGTGATCCCCTGGCTGCAACTCGGAGCAAGGCTGCACTTCAGCCTATCACTCCCAGTGCAAAAAGCTCTGCCTCCTTCAAATCCTCTCCCCTCAAGTTCCATCAGCAGTCCACCACCCAATCATCCCCAAAGAAAATCTCACAAGAGAGCAACAGGAGCAGGCAGAAAACTCCTGCAGCTGTACTAAAGGAGGGCAAGGAGAGTGCCTTGAAGACAACAGACAGTAAAGATGAGCAGGGCAGAAAGAGGGAGAACACTGCAAAGTGTTTGAATATTGATCAGTATGCCAGTATGGTGTCATCTGCAGTTGTAGCTGCCGCTCTGGGGGAAATTTCTATGGCCAGTAAGCTTTGTGTGACATCATCAAGGCAGAAATAAACACAGAATCTGTTAAACCTGGCAGTAAAGAAGGCGCGTCATCTGATCATGTTACGGCTAAAGTTGGAATCGTTTCCTCCGATAATCTACCTCAAACCAGTAACATTTCATCAGCTGTGGGAAAAAGCGTGGAAATTTCACAAAAGCCTCATCCTCCTCAATCTTCAGCCAGCGCTCGTCCGGGTATTCTGCGCTCTTCAAGCGGAAAGAGAACAGACAGGTCCCGGAATGCCTCTGCTCAGTTTCTGGGTGGTCGGATCTCGTTCACACCCCAGTCACGACAGAGTCGACTCAGCGGCAGACAGCGTAGTGGCTCGAGTCGGTACCGATACAGTGCCTTCGCTTCCAGCATTGCCAGCACCCCGGATTTCTTTCACAGAGAGAAAATCACAGTGCTGGGTAGGGTGACTGTTTGACTGATGCTTTTCTCCTTCACTATTACTATTCATTATTTTCTTGCTCTTAATGAAATGCATTGATCATTGTTTAATGTACTGATAAGCTAGCTTTGTAAC
>JADBJO010023488.1:17500-20000 GCA_016801955.1 Conus betulinus
TTTTTTATGTAACCTAAATGGGAACCCTAGAACTCCCTTTCTCATCTGGGCCGCGCCGTTCCATCCGGTCATTTTTACCTGAAGTGGATGTCGACGTAACATGAGACCGAACCACGAACAACCGTAACCACCGCAAAATGACACACCGGTTTTTACCTGTCCCCTATCGGCCCACCCACCTGCACCAGCTTCTGCCCGTACACCGTCATGACCAGCACGCCCCCCTTGGTCACCGCAATGTCGTACACCTGCAAGCCTTTCCCGGGCACGATCCTCTCCACCAGCTGCGCGGCGCCGACGACCCGGGCACCTTGGCGACGGCGCCGTAGCTGGGCAATCCGTCGCCTTGGTCCTGCCCCGACGAAGCTCTGCCGGGGGTACCGGCGGCGGGGCAGCCTGGGGAGACGGGGTGAAAACTGACGTAACTTCATGTAACTTGGGCGTGGTGATGTAACTTCAAACACAAATGGCTGTCACTCCACTGAGACAATCACGGAAAACGTACGACAGTTCTGTTTATGGTGGTTTGGCCTAATCGTTCCATACAAGGAAAAAACATTTTGTTTGTTTGTTTGTTTGTTTTTTTATCAGGAGGAATATCATAATCTAAACTTTTGACACCTGAAATCTTCCATAAAGAAAGTCATAATGTAACTAAGATATACAGGCTTATTTATACACACACTGCATGCAGTCGGAAAGAAACTAAGAGCATACGTGTTCAAACAAATTCAAGCGAGGCGGACACGCATCATATAAACATCAATTTAACACACACGTTTATAGTAGTACAAAGAAAAGACGTTTCATTTGGTCTCTCTCTCTCTCTCTCTCTCTCTCTCTCTCTCTCTCTCTCTCACACACACACACACACACACACACACACACACACACACACACACACACACACACACTCGCACGCACGCACGCACACACGCACACACGCAGCGAACATGTGTATGCACATATAGATGTGCAGAGTGGCACATACACACCCTAACATACAATTGCACATGAACATACAACGCATGCACGCACGCACCTACCCCTCTCCTTCCCCCACACAAACACGCGCGCGCGAATGTACGCGATACGTATGCTTTACACAGATAGGCCACATACAGCTTACGCGAACGCTGGGGGTAAAGCTGACATAGTGAACAACAATACAACATGCTACTCCACGCGCCATCCTCTACAACACACACAGAGTTCATGAGCAAATGAAGATACTTGGAGCGGGTGTGGCGAGTGGGACTGATTATCACAATAATCCAAATAATTAACACATACAATAAGTTTTTGCTCCCTTGTAAAAAAAAAAACACACATAGCAAGCTACTGTTGCGAATGCTATCTATCAAGTAACATATACAATACTTAAGAGACACACACGCATCAAGAACAAGTTGTAAACCCTTCTACATTCCCATGAAATAAACACGGAAGCCTGCTCACACACCATCACCATACAATGTACACGCGGTCACCCAACAACACCTAGACACAAACACTTTCTCTTTACTTTATTTGCTCATGAGCTGCCATGTCTTGGGCGACGGCGCTTGGTGTTCAAGTTTTAAGAAAACCAGTCCACAAATCTTCATTGTCATCATCTTTTTTTTTCTTTCTTTCTTTCTTTTTTTTTTTCAAAACATACATTTTCAGTTAGTTCACTGAAAATGAACGGACAACAACTGTCCATGCCTAACTTGTGGTGTTTTGTTGTGGGTGTTTGTGTGTTTTGTATGCTGGTGCTTTGTGTGATTGTGTTCTGCGTCGTTTGGATCTTGGCTGGTGTATCTCAGGTCTTAATCTTCTTTTCTCTTGTTGTTGCGTCGTCCTCGTCCTTTTTCTTCTTCTCTCCATACTTTTCTCTTTTTCTTCGCAGGTCTTCTACCTCCTTTGCCTTTCTTATCATTGTGGCCGTCTGTCTGTGATGCCATCCTCAGTCTTCTGTTTCAATCTTCTCATATGGTTCATCTGTTATTACAGTGTGTGTGTGTGTGTGTGTGTGTGTGTGTGTGTGTGTGTGTGTGTGTGTGTGTGTGTGTGTGTGTGCGTGTGTGTGTGTGTGTGTGTGTGCGTGCGTGCCTGTGTGCGTATGTGTGTGTGTGTGTGTGCATGTGCGTGCGTGTGTGTGTGTGTGTGTGTGTGTGTGTGTGTGTGTGTGTGTGTGTGTGTGTGTGTGTGTGTGTGCATGCGCGTGCGTGCGTGTGTGTGTGTGTTTTTGCGTGTGTGTGTGTGTGTGTGTGATTGTCATCATCATTATTCATTTTTTTTTATCTATTTGTAAGAGAAGTTCAACTCACGCGCTGGCCTCCAGTGGATTGGACTGGACCTCCATGCCCGGCTGCAGAGGCCTCCTTCTCCTTCTCACGTGCACTGCACCCAAAGGAGGCCAGGGCCTCCGTCACCTTGTACACCGACATGGCGTCATACTCCAACACCACCCGGGACGGGTTTTCCTGTTGGAGGAACCATCATCGTCGTCGTCATC
>JADBJO010023488.1:25000-26498 GCA_016801955.1 Conus betulinus
ACTAACCAACAGACACGTCCTTCACGTATATGCCAGTCACCTGTTGTCTGTGACGGTAAACATCTCATCCCAAGAGTTGTTTGTGTGTCTGCGCGAGTCAACACGCCTCCGTGCCTTCTTAAGAGCTCCGGCTGTCTTGCACAACGTCTACCTCTCAAACGATGCTAGTTTTAAACGTTTCATCCCGTTTCACTTATACACTGTAACAGTGCCCTTAATGACGCACCGCTTGCACTCACGCACAGACAGGTGTGCACAGTCAGTGTTGATTATCGCAGCATTTACCTTTGGATGTGAGTGTGTGTGTGTGTGTGTGTGTGTGTGTGTGTGTGTGTGTGTGTGTGTGTGTGTGTGTGTGTGTGTTCAAACTGAATGGAGATTCAACTTCGATTAGCAGATTTGCAATACTAAGAAAGTCAAAACAAAAATTCATGTATTATATCAAAATAGAGAAAAAGGAAGCAAAAATCAAGCAACAGCACAAAAAAAGACAAAAACAAAAAAAAAAGAAGAATGGACAGCGAAGTAAGATAGAGTCAGCGGACAGCAATTAAAGAAAGAAAAACGATAAAGTGGGCAAAATGACACGCATGTACACTCGAAGACAGACAGACAACCACCAGAATCGAGCACCTACATCTGTCTCTGCTCCCACCAAACGCCGTACGACGCTGTGACGCCGGTGACGACGACGACGACGTTCCCGTCGCTCCCCCGCTCGCTGCCGCCAAACGAGGGCGCTGCGCCCCACTTCCGCCCGGACTCGTCGCTTCCGGCGACCCCGAGGTGATGGTGTCCAGCATGCCCTTGATGACGAAATTGGTGGGGAACTGGTTGGCCCAGACGTTGGTGGGCTTGCTGGGGTCCGGAACGAAGATCTTCTTGGCGCAGGTGGGGCAGGTGAAAGAGGTGTGGCGACCCCCCGACATCTGCTCGTCCACGTGCATCTGGAGACAGGCCTTGCAGAAGTTGTGGAGGCAGGGCAGGGCCTTGGGGTCCTTGAAGGGTTGCGAGCACCGCGGGCACGACAGGAACTCGTTCCGCAGCTTCTGGGTCGTTTGCGAGGCTGAGGAGCCGTCGTCGAGGCCATCTTGATCGGCTGACGAATCGGTGGTTTCTTACCCCTCCTGTAAAACAGACCCCGGTTCCTGCGTAAGTGAGGACCTCGGACGAGCTCAGCGAGAGATTTTTTTTTAAGAGATTCATATCCACACGTCTAAATAAATCAGGATACAAAAACTGACTATACAAAACAAAACCTCAAACATGTAGTCTCAATACGGCCTCCGGGATCGGTTGGGTCGTAAACAGTTTTATTAAATTTCAAATCAAGATGAGGCGCTTTCCAACACTCGTATGCACACTTCAGCATGAGTACTCGTAAGAATCCATGTATGAATATACACACATTTACATAAATGAAGCATGCATCTGCGCAAACAGCACACAAGAGCGGACGCATCAACACAGGCGCGCGCGCGCGCGCGCACTCTCTCTC
>JADBJO010023489.1:0-15000 GCA_016801955.1 Conus betulinus
TTCTGTCTATCACTGTCTGTAGTTGCTGATAGAAGTCATCTTTCTTCTCTTCTTCCGCATCATTGGTGGGAGCATAGCACTGGATGATGTTCAGCCTGGTGTCCTTCTTCGTGGTAAACTTGGCTGTGATGATGCCGGAGTTGACAGGTTCCCATCCGATGAGTGCCCCCTGTGCCTCCGGTGCCCAGCATCAGGGCCACACCTCTCAGTGGGGGGGGGGGGGGGGGCTCCATTGTCTGTGTGTCCTGAGTACAGCAGCTGTTCTCCAGATGAAGTCTCAGCTGTCCTGACTGTAGCCACCTTGTCTCACTCAGTCCTAGCACTCTGATCTTGTAGTTTTTCATCTCTCTCGCAACTTGGATGGTTTTTTCCTGTTTCGTACATCGTCCTGATGTTCCATGTGGCTACTCTCGTTGTTGTCCTGGGTGTTAGAGGGGAGTCAGCCTTGCAGCTTCCTTTCGGCTTTCACTGCACTGCGTCATAAGTCTCCGGGATGGAGACCCTTCCTTGCCAAGGTGAATGTTTTGGTTCGTTGTCGTCGATGCTTCTGTAACTAGTCTTTTTTTACAGGTAGGGGTGTTAGCCCTACGCAAACCTCTTTATCCTCGAGGCGAGGTGGTCCTGCCTTAGTTGCCTCTTACGACATGCATGGCAGGGCAGTGGGTCTTCGTGCTGGATTCGAGACTTGAGTTTTGGGGTCATGACATTTCTGTTGGGAAAATGACACCAGAGGAAAAGAAAGTAGAAAAGATCTTGGCCTTGAAGAGACCAAATACAAAGAAAGAAAAGATCACTCCTTGGCTTGTTGTCCTATTACAGAAGATATGTACCGCACTTTGCCGAAAGGGTTGTCGAAGAGAGAGATTCAAGTTATGCTCGGGTTGAAGGTTATAGAACCGTCCTCGTCACCATACAACTCACCAGTTGTATTGGTGGACAAACCTGATGGCTCGGTGCGGTTTTGCATCGATTACAGGAAGTTAAACAAAATCACTGTGTTTGATGCAGAACCTATCCCAGACATTGAGGAACTTCTTTGTCAACAGTCAGAAGGAAAGTATTTTGTCAAAATTGACTTAACTAAAGGGTATTGGCAAATCCCGATGGCTGAAGCAGACAAGAAAAAAAACAGCTTTTCAGACGCCTTTTGGACTGTTTCAATGGACGAAAATGCCATTTGGATAACAAAACGCCCCAGTTTCTTTTACCAAATGATGCGCGCACTAAAACTTCATGAGAGTGGAGCAATAAGTTTTTTTTGTTGTTGTTGTTTTTTTTGTTTTTTTTTTTAATGACATTTTGCTTGCTGCAAAGTCATGGAATCAACTTCTGGATAACTTGAGAGCTGTTTTTTCGTAAATTCTGGAATTTTGGTCTGACGGCTAGACCATCCCAAATTCGTCTTGGATTCCAGACTCTTAAGTTTTTGGGTCATGACATTTCTGTTGGGAAATGGCACCAGAGGAAAAGAAAGTAGAAAAGATCTTGGCCTTGAAGAGACCCACTACAAAGAAAGAAATAAGATCACTCCTTGGATTGTTGTCCTATTACAGAAGATATGTACCGCACTTTGCGTCCTTGACAGCTCCTTTGAGTGACTTAACAAAAGGAACAAAAAAAACAAAAGTATCGTCTGGTCACATGAGTGCCAGAAAACTCTGGATGTGTGTTCAAAACACCCTCAATCATTCCCTGTGCTGCTTTGCCTCTGTTTCAGAGGATTTTTGTTTTGAGAACTGATGCCAGCTCCAAAGGCATGGGAGCTGTACTTTTGCAAGAAAAGAATGGATTGTTACACCCTGTGCAATATGCAAGTAAAACGTTCTCTAACACACAAGTCAAATACTCAACAATTGAGAGGGAGTATCTTGCCATTGTTTGGGCTTGTGAGAAATTTGCCAGATTCCTTACTGGAAGACAGTTTTGGTTACAAACCGACCACAGGCCGTTGACGTTTTTGCAGTCGTCCAAGACCAAAAATAGCGGGCTGTTAAGAGGGGCTTTGTCATTGCAGGAGTTCAAGTTTGACATTAAGCCATTACCTGGAACTCAGAATGTCATGGCAGATTTTCTGTCCCGTGCGTGAGTTGCTGGAATGGTGCTCGGTACTTATCCTTGGAATTTATGAGTCAATTATAATTTAGTCCCTTGTGGATTCTTTCCAAGAACTGGCCCTCAGCACTTGTGTTTTAAGAGATTATCTTTTTTATATTTTCTACTTTTCACTAGAAAATGTAGCTTGTTTTGCTTTTTCATGATTTTCTTTTGCTTCTTAGGTAGCACCTTTGGTTGTTTTTTGAAAACTCAACAAACGTACAATGGTATTGCACACCAGCTTTTTTCTGGATAGCATTCTTCTTAAAACTGAAAAGGCAGAGGAGGTAAGTTACGACTTTCCACGGTGACTGAGGAGAAACAATCAGGTTTCGAAATACCGGTATCTGACCAAGAGTTATATGTTAGTGAGTTTCCTCCCCATTGGAGAGTGTCTCCTCTTTGGAGACTATAAACTTTCTGAAGACCATTTTGAGAAGCATTTATTATTCCCCACTCACCCTCTCAAGCACATGCTGTCAGTTAGGCAGAATCAACTGCCACTGCAGATATGAATGCTTATCTTTCCCTCTATTTCTTCACTCTAAGACATAAGAGCAAGTTTTGTTTTATAGTCTCTCTGTCTATCACCTTCTCTCTGTCTCTCGCTCTGTCTTTTCTCTATCCTTATCTCTGTCTGTCTGCATGTCTGTCTGTCTCCAGGTCAGTCTCTGTTTGTGTGTCTCTGAATCTTTAAAACTTTCCCTCTCTCCCTGTCTCTTCAGCTCTCAGTCGTGGAAAGACGTGCACGGTGAACGGAGACCTCAGTCAGAAAGCTGAGCGGTAGAGGCGGTTTTTTTGGTTGCGTACCCCCATCGTTTCAACTGGACTTGGGGAAAAGTTTCCCTGAAACAATATTTCCTTCAGTCCAACTTCAAGTCAGCCTGTGGATTTCTGTTTAATAGAATGTTTCGCAGTGACATTTCCAACAGTCCAATTGTGCTGAACAGCAGAGGACTGCTTATGTACTGAGAAGTAAAGGACTGGTATAGTGTTACCAATTTCATCGGATTTATGGTGAAGCATGCCAAGAGAGCCGACATTTTCGTCTCTCGCCACTAAAGATTCCTCTTCTTGTTCGCTCAGCTGACATGGTGCTGTTGTTGCTGACCATAGGGCTGCCATTACTGTGGTCTGGAGCCTTTGACATTAAGCCAGGGTCCACGAGTCCTGACCAGAAAGTAGAGCAACCATCACAGCAAATTCCCGCTGTCCTGAGTGGAATGAATGGACTAAGAATCAACCTGCCAGGGTTACACCACGCCACAGTACAAGACTGGGCTTTTCAAAGCACTCGTTTGATCATGTTAGACGTCTACGTCTACGTCAAGAACAACAGCGGGGATGTTGCAGGTTTGATAGGGATGGGGATGTGGTGTGTGTGTGTGTGTGGGGGGGGGGGGTGGATGGAGAGAACTGGAGACAACAACAACCCCAGCAGGGACTGTCTTGCCTCATTCTTAAGTAGCCACACTGTTGTTCTTCCACACAGATTGCAGCTGGTGGCGTGTGAGGGGTGTAGTCAGGTCCAGTCGTACCAACACCCTTCACCATCTTTTTGTTCTGGCTTCGTTGTTCTTCAATAGTATCACTGTGTGTGTGTCCAAATCTTCGGAAGTTGCCAATGACGTGCGTTGGACATGAACCGCCAGGTGTGCCAACACTGTGAGCTTCATCAGTGTCATTGATGTGAAAAGTATTTCTTATTTTTTCTCTGTACACTCAGACAGGAATCCCAGAGGCACTGACGACGGCAGCTGTATGGCGAAGGCCCTCCAGAGATCCATAGAGCTTTCCCCTCGTCGATGTGTCGGTAGGCCAGGTCTCTGCTCTTAGCTTTTTATGTGTGGGACAGTCCTGCAGGAAGTGTTCCGCAGTCACTGGGGCTGTACCTCATGGGCATCCTGAAGACTGGGCAATGTGGAATTTTGTGAACATGTGGTGTTTGAGTCTGGAGTGCCCTGTCCTCAGTCTCAATGCTCACTTGGTCTGGTCTGGGCAGCAGGTAGTTTGCATCCTTGTTGAAATCTGTTAACCCTATTTGAGTCCAGGTAGTTGATCAGCACGTGGATCACTGTGTTGTGCGAGTGTGGTATTTGTGTGCTTTTTTTCTCTCTGTGTTGCTGTTCACTTTGACGTTTTTTCGGTCATTGGTTATCTTGCTGTTTGTAGACTTTCTGTGGAATGATATGCCCACGCTTTTCAGAATCTTTCATCTTTCTGAACAAACCCGCAACGTTCCTGACATTGTTCTTGATTCGCTATGATTGCCAAGGTGCCAGGACTTTGACATGATTGATGTGTTTGGGGGTGGATGAAGAGCATAGCGGCTGGTTTGGGTTGGTGATGATAGCTGTTAAGGTTAACAACCAGTGACACAGACAAGTGACTGGATCATACGCATGTAGGTTCAACCATCAAGGAATCTAGAACTCCTTCATAACACAAATGATTTGATAACGCAGAATAAGCTATTGTCTTGATCCTGTAGATAACACCTAAGTGAAACTAACATCAAAACAGAACTGAGTTATGCCAGTTGAAAAGTGTACAGCGTCTCACAAAGCTAGACACCATTCTACATGGCCCCCAAAATGCACATTCTCCTATCAGAGCCGCACCATTGTGTCTGTCATCCACCATGAACTTTGCGGTCAGCTCTAAAGAGGCGAAACGTCCCGGTCACTTCACAACAGCATTTCTGAGCACATGGCCAACATCCACCATCACCACCCCAAACCAGTTGCTATGGTATTGATCTTCTCAAACACATCGATCTGGTCAATGTCCTGGCGCCTTGGCAATCACAATGACATAAAGAGCTGTACGATAAAAAAAAAAACTGTTGATCACCCAGTTTAGACAATGGCCATCTATATTCCAATGAAGGAAAGAGAATGAGTGTACTTTTTAATTAACCTGTATTTCACTAATGTTTTGCTCACTTTCATACTCGCTATCATTCACGCTTTCATCCAGACTTTGATGCATCAGAATGTCTCTCTTGGTTGTATATTTCTCTTATCTCTTCTCCACTGTGATGTTCCCTGTCATTGTCACGTGCTTCGTCACGGCTATGTCGCAAATTGTTTCATGCCGTGGAAAACAAGGATGACTAGAATTCCCCGTTACACATCTACAAACTTTACCCTGTGAACAGGACACACGGCAGGCATTTTCTCATCAAAACCGGTGTTTGGTCAACATTGTCTGCCTTTGTATACTCAACCAGGGAAATCAGACTTTCAGAATTGTGGAATTTCAGCTATGTTTGCAGAGGCCGGCCAAACCTTTATCTAACTTCCTTCAACTTATCATCCCCATCCAGTACAAATTTCTTGCCTCCGATGAGGAGATGGTCATAGACCATAGCAGCCAACTTGTTATTGTCCGGCAGCTTTTAAGTGGGGTCCTAATTTCTTGTCGGTCTTGTACTCTCTTTGTGAAGTCGTCACCAATAAATGCCGATTCCATAGGTTCTTTTTAGCCCTGAAAATTTCTTCTTTCTTTAAAGTACCTCTGCCAATAACAGATGAATGCTAGAAGCGATGTATTCTGTCAGATTCTACTGTTTTTGATCGTTTTAATTCCTCGGTCAACAGACTATGTACAATATTTCCACAGTGCTGTTTGGTTTCTCTGTCTTTCCATGGCATGGCAGTCCATGAAAATAAAATAATTTTTCTTTTTGATCGTGACACGAGATCGTCGACTTTCTCCTTCAAACGCGTCATTCTGTCTTTCATTGTGCCGTTCTCTGTCTTGAGGTCGTCTTGTTGCACACGAAGATCACTGATCGTCATTTTGTGTCGTGCATGTCCTAACTGACTGGACGTTGCAGTTCTCAAACGTGATCTTTCGAAGTTGAATGGTTTTTTCCTTCTTGTTTTGTTGTTGTTGTTGTTGTTGTTGTTGTTTCGCTTACAGTGTATTTGTTTTTTATCCCTGCGATATCTTATTTATCTGGGCATACCAGTACTGCTCTAGCTTTGCCACAATGTTCTATTGTTTCCGATCAGTACTGGCAAGATTGGGTTGTTCATGACATCTGCTTCTGCTGTACTTATGCTGTTCGTTGTTATTGTCGTACCTTGACTAAAAGACTCCGGTGATCATCTGAATATCCGAAGTACTTGAACGCTATGGTACAAATGCATCAGCTTAGGGATGAGAACATTGCGTGTGTGACCGTTTTTTGATTACCCTGCCACTTAGGCAGCCACAGTCTGACTTCGAGGGATTTTTGAGACTGAATATGTTATGCTAGGAGCGTGTCACGACTGAAGACCAGCCCCACATAACTATGCAGTGCATTACAACACTTTGATGTAGCCTTGGTGTTCTAGCCTATGACAATTGGTCTGACACAGCCTTAAGTAAAGGTACTAGGTGTTGTTGTTTTGCTTTTTTATATCATACAACGATGGAGGTACCTGTTGTATGACATCTTGAGATATTAGAGTGAGTGGCCTGATGTGATTATACAGCATTGTTCTGGTGTTGGTTGTTCACCATCCAATATAATGCCAACACCTGTATCTCTCACTGCTGCTGTTTTGATCATTTCAGTTTGGACAGAACATTTGCGATCCAGCGGATAGTTGCACTCTTCACACACAAACTTTTTACCTTGATTATACGCAGCTGGTACAATCGTAAGAGTGTGGACAGCCGTTCGGTCTTCTTGACCGCGTACTGGACAGTGGGTTTAAACAAAGTTGTCCTTCCACATATACAGCAAACTGCCAAGACACACGTTGATGAAAAAGGGGGTTCTCTTTTTTGCTTGTTTTTTTTCGGGGGGGGGGGGGGGGGGGGGGGGGGGGATGGCTAGGGAAGGGGAGTTGGAGTGAGGGTTAAGTGGGGAGGGGGTCCTTTTTTTTTTTTTTTTTTTTTTTTTTTTTTTTTTTTTGCTGTCCCAACCTCTGCACCACCTCAGAGGCAGTGCACACACGCTGCTCATTCCGACACTCCGTCCACAGCCACAGCCCGGTCGGCCCCTCCGCGGCCCCGGCCCCGGCAATCCACAGGGAGCAGTCAATGTCAAGTTGTCAAGAGGCAACCCACCAGAGGAGACACTGCACTGCCGCCATGTCACTTCGGTGGTGTTCAGTGGCGCCTGTTCTGATCTAACATACGCAGGACACAACCTACTAAGCCCCCTACTGACGACAATAATTGCTTAGTCGCGGAGCCGGCGTGAGTGAGCTGTCCCTCCGGAGGGCGCCACCACGTCCGTCCGACAGCCTCCATGGACTTGCCGATACCGGTGACCCCGACGGAACCAAACCAAGGCCGCAGATGTGGAGAGGACATCGAAATTGAGGTCACCATGACAGCAGGGCATGAAGGGCTACAGAATGTGAGTCATTTTTTTTTAATGCTGATCGATGAGAATGAGGATGATTAAGATGATGCTACGGATTTCCATTTCGGTCTGAGACTACATGACAGGGCTATATCTACGCTTCCTTTCATAATATATCCCGGCGTCAACCAGGCCCGAGAGATACAGGCACCTGCAGTGTGGTCAGGAAATTTGAGCAACACTCTCAGAAACGCATCCATTAAGTGGATGAAACTCGACTGTATGGTCCCAGTCTTCCCAACTGAGTCCGCAGCAAACTCAACTCTGGGTAGGAGCCGGTCCCGGCAGAAAAACCCACATGACTCTGATGGGATTCGAACCCACGACCTCCCAGCCGGGAGTCCGCGACGCTAACCACTTCGCCACGGCGGCTGGTCGGGGTCCTATTTCTAGAAACCTCAAAGCTTTTGTTTTTGTTTAAAGGCTTTTTCTGTGTGCCTGGAGGATCTTTGAGAGTGTTAGGGATCTTCCTATCTCTATCCCTGGGGAAAAGGGGGGGGGGGGGGGGGCAGAGGCCATTGGTTCGGAACAGGAAGAACGGAAGGTAAGGTGTGGATTCCGACACTTTCAGAAATTGCGGTGACAAGGCAGGAGGTTAAGGAGGGTCATTCTCTCCGTACAAGATAAGAAACACATGAGTTCAGAGTTACCCCTACTTCCCCCACTTCCCTGCTCATCTAAACAGGTCTATCATTACTAATTTCTGTCTTCAATCGATATCAATTCACAGCACCTAGAGGCCTGGCTCTGGTCATGACCTCGCTGACATCTGGGTACATCACGGGTGAAGACAAAAGGAAATGGTAATGATACCCTTCTACCGGAGATGACTGTGCCTATACCAGCCGGGCATACGCTCGTGTACAATGTCAAGCGGCTAACACCAAATGCAAGAGGTGCCCGCGTCGGCGTAGAATTCCCCAAAATGCGTGGGTATTGGAACGCAGGAAGCGATTCAGCTTATTTTGCCAATATACTCAAGTCACACGGTGGAGAATTCGTTGTTTTCATTGGACGTCACGTTTGCATCATAACACACAATGTTTTCAGTTTTACTTTTCGTTTTTCCCCGAAGGTAGAGCTCCTGACAAGCTGTCCAGTGGGTTGGTCAACTGTTCGGTGGAACACTATTCCAGCTTTCAGCACCACCTGGACTGCAACCTGAAGACAGAGTGTGAAGATGGACGAGATGAAACAGAACATTGCCCCTACAGCAGCGCAGACTGCAAGGGAATGGTGGCATTGTGTGACAATTGTTACACCTTTCTTTGGGATCTGTATAAAGCCATAACAAAAATGGTCCATGCCTGGATAGTGTAGGGGGCATGTTGAATTTTCCTACATGTGTGTATGATCCATATTGTGCCATAGCCAGTAAATCAGGCAGATTTTGGTACATGCGTAGACTCTCAACGGATTTGGTTTTGAATGATCTCTCATTGCCTAATTTGTATAAGCATAGTGCGCATAATAAGAAAACAGTCTTCTATCATACTTTACATATCGCTGAACATCATGCTATAAACAATGGATGACGGTGAAATCACTTGTCTTCAACTAGACTTGGAAGGAATGTCGGTTAGGAGGGAGCTTTGTCGTCACGGCATACCACTGTGTGAGGTCCAGACGAACAAAACTGAAGAAAACTTTCATCATCAGAAGGGAATTTTCTTGGACAGAACACGTTTTCTTTTGCCAAAAAGGACTAAACCATATGACTATGTGCCGTGATGGTCACATGACATACACATTTCTTTTTTGTGGCTCCCACAAACTTGCTGTGTGTAGTCAGATGCACACATCCCGTTGTCGTTACTCTTATCCGAATTTACATGCTGGTGTCTTGAATTCAACCGGCCCTGTCACTTTCTCTCCTATGTTTACATGCAATGATGGCATCAGCTACATGGCATACAGTCTGGTTTGTGATTTCAGAGCTGACTGTCCAGATTCCAGTGATGAATCGTTTTGTCACGTGCCACTTTGCGCAAGAATGTTTGCATGCACGGATGGTCGGTGTGTACCCTATGACAAGATGTGTGATCAAATATCTCACTGTCAGGATAAATCCGATGAAAACCAGTGTGAGAGATTCAAAATTCAAAGGATAAAGACTAGCAAACGTTTTCATCGTTTTCCGCCACCTGCTCTTGTCAATTTTGACGGCAACAGGCATTTCATCGTAACACGAATGGGTTCCAATGAGTCTTGTCCTGACAGCCACTATCGCTGTCAAGGCGAATACAATGACTGTCTGCCGGTTTACACACGATGCAATGGAATGTATGACTGTATGGATCACCAAGACGAACAGGAATGTGAGAAATTGACGTGTCCAGGATTTTACCAATGCAGGCTTTCAAAGATATGTGTACATAGTGACAACATGTGTGATGGCTGGCCTCACTGTCCATTGCATGATGACGAACTGTGGTGTGATGTGACGTGCCCTGTGGGTTGCTTTTGCCAAGTTCACACATTTTTATGTCCAAAGAGTTTCCATGCAGAGCGCTTCCCTGACATCAGATCTCTGGATGCCACTGGCTCTGGCATGGCGCTGACCGACATGAGGAGCAACATCTTCCTTATACACCTAGTTCTTGCCATGTGTCATCTAACCAATGTTCCTGAAATAGCATTGAGGAATTTGAGGATTCTTGATCTTAGAAACAACGAGCTGCAGCATGTAAACATGACTTCTTTTCTTCATTTAGAAAATCTGCAGTCATTATCGTTGTCCGAGAATCCTATCATGTCAATTAGTCATGCTGGAGGCAACGTTGCTTCCATACAATCCAA
Organism: Conus betulinus; assembly: GCA_016801955.1. Lineage (NCBI taxonomy): Eukaryota > Metazoa > Mollusca > Gastropoda > Neogastropoda > Conidae > Conus > Conus betulinus. The sequence goes on from JADBJO010023489.1 coordinate 10,262, forward strand.
AACAGTGCACTTACAATGATCGATCTGTCATACGCAACACTGACTGTACTTGATTTCGAAAGTCTGTGGCATTTTCCTGCCTTGCAGGTTTTGAACTTGACTTTCACTACCATCCATACGGTCACCGGAACGGGTGTTCAGTTCCTACCCCTTCTGAGTGAGCTACACATGAAGGGCAGTCCAGTGAAATCATTTCCACCTGACATCTTCAAAGGACTTCTCTATCTGAGTGTCATCTCGACGAAAAACTATAAGTTATGTTGTGTAGATATACTCCCTCATAACTTCGATTCTTCACTCTGTCATGCCCCGAAAGATGAAATTTCTTCGTGTGAAGATTTATTGCAGTCATGGACATACTGTGGATTTCTGTGGCTGATGGCTTGTCTGGCAATTACTGGTAACGTCTTCTGTTTCTTTGCTCGTTTGTTTTGTAAGGAGCATGACTTCTTCAAGTGGCTTCAATGTGTTCGTCACCAACCTCACGATGGCTGACTTTCTGTTGGGGTTGTATAACCATCATAGGAATCGCTGACGAGAAGTTCCGTGGCAGATATCTCCGTCATGATGATGCATGGAAGAGCAGTGTGGCCTGTAAGGGGGCTGGATTTCTGTCTTTATTGTCCAGCGAGGTGTCGGCTCTCATTATCTGCCTGATCACTTTGGACCGCTTTATTGTCTTGTGTGCTTTCCATTCAGTACCTTGAGATTTGAAAGAACATCAGCCATCACGGTCTGTCTCTTGATCTGGGCGATTGGCTGGTGTCTGGCGTTGTTGCCTTTACTCCCTGTGACATCACACTGGGAGTTTTACAGCCAGACAGGTATCTGTATTCCTCTACCTGTGACGAGACAGGAGTTCAAAGGAAAGCTCTATTCCTTCAGCGTGTTGATTGTCTTCAATTTTGTTCTGTTCTTATTCATCTCTGTCGGCCAGGCGTTTGTCTACTGGTCAGTACAGAAAAATGCGTTAAAAGAGAACACGACACAAATATCACAAGACATGACCATAGCTCGTCGGTTGATCACCATTGCACTGACAGACTTCATGTGTTGGTTTCCTATTGGGCTGTGCGGAATATTGGCGGTGGCTGGTGTTCCTATATCTGCAGAAGTGAATGTCGCCCTGGCAATATTTGTTCTACCTTTGAATTCGGCTATCAATCCCTTTATGTATACTTTCAACACCATGGCAGAAAAACGAAAGAAATTCAACGAATCTAAATTGTTGAAATGGATGGAGTCGAATGCTGGTTTGATTTCATCATAGCAAGATATGCTGGTGAAACGTTCCTGTCAGTCTAGGTCTTATATGTTCGTTTGTTTCATGCACCATGCCTACCCACCTCCTTGCAATTGCTGCTCTCTGCATCCCCATTTGTATTCCTCCTACACTGCTCATTCCCCAAATGCCTCATCTAGAAATGTGCTGTTGAAATCATATCAGTTCAGTCCATAAACCGTCATGAGGTCACCCACAAGAGGAGATGCTCCACTGCTGCCATGTCATTCCGGCGGTGTCCACTGATTCCAGGTGTGTGTGTGTGTGTGTGTGTGTGTGTGTGTGTGTGTGTGTGTGTGTGTGTGTGTGTGTGTGTGTTTTCTTTTGTTTTATATCCTCCATACCCCCAAAGGGGTGACAGGATAATTAAATCTTGAAATCTTGAAATCTTGTGTGTGTGTGTTTCAGTAGTTCCATTTATTTTGACAACAAAAGCAAACCTAAACAAAATGTCTTAATTCTTTTTAATCGTCGATACCACATGCTTGTTCATGAACCTCTTGCAGCCAGATTGGCATAGCACACCACAACTGTCATTTCTAGAAGATAACACAAATCGAGATGCGCTTCATGACCAGAAAATGTGTGTGTGTGTGTGTGTGTGTGTGTGTGTGTGTGTGTGTGTGTGTGTGTGTGTGTGTGTGTGAGTTTTATTATTATTAATAATACTTATATAGCGCCTATCCTCGGTTAGAGACCAAGGTCTAAGCGCTTTACAATCCACACTCATTTTCCACAACGGACTGCCAACCTGGGTAGTGCTGACTGAAGAGCTGCCAGCTGGCGCTTCATTCAATCGTTTCCCGTGTCATCCAGTCAATGTCGTTCAGTACGCTCAATTTCCTTACTTCCTTCATTCTTGCCATTTTTCACGCAGGGTGCATGCTACGTGTAACGTGTCATCCACACCAATGGCCAAACTGGCCTTCTCTTCCGAAAGCTGGTGATGGGATTTCACGTGTGTGCAAGAGGTTATTCGCGCGTTCACACACGGAACCTCGGTTTAGAGTCTCATTCGTAGGACTGTATGGGAAATGGAGTCAGACCCAATGTTAACTCCGAGGGAAAAATCCCCCTGTACAGAAATGGCCCAGCGGAGATTCGAACCCGCAACCCCAGGATCACAAGATTCGAGTCCGTCGCTATACCACTGTGCTATTCCGGCCCCCATGCACGTGACGTGACATACATGCACATGCAAAACACGCACTTGGCAAACATGCTAGCCGCGTGCTGAAAGTTTCAGTTTCAGTTTCACCATGGTGGACTCGTTCAACCCTGGGTAGGTCATGAAGCCACAGTGTGAATGGCATTCAACGACCCTTCATTTTATCCAGACGATGCGCTCGGTCTACATTTAAATGCGCTCGTGAAATTCTTATCACTATGTGTAAACGTAAAGGCCAACAGACCGCCATAGCGTGTATGGCATTTACCAATCCCTCATTGTGTCCGCACAATGTGCTCGGGTAACATTTTAACGTGCTCGTGAAGATTTTAATTGTTGTGGATAAACACAAACGCTAACAGACCATACTGCTCATCTGGAAAGTTTTGGTGGAGAAGGATGAGGGCCAAATAAAAAGAAAATGGTTACTTCGTTATTGCTGTTATTGCAGCTGCTTTGCCCCTACGTGCGTGCGTGCGCGCGCACACACACACACACACACACACACACACACACACACACACACACATAGACACACGCGCGCGCGCGCGCGCGCGCGCGCGCGCGTACGCATGCACACACACACACGTACGCACGCACACACGAACGTACGTATTCACATACACACACACACAAACACACACACACACACACACACACACACACACACACACACACACGCACGCACGCACGCACGCACGCACGCACGCGCGCGCGCGCGCACACACCACACCCACACACACACACACACACACACACACACACACACACACACACACACACACACACACACACACACGCGCGCGCGCGCGCGCGCGCACCCACGCACACCACACACACACACACACACGCACGCACACACACACACACACACACACACACACACACACACACAATTATGCTGACCTGCAGTAGATAGCTGCCCTCTCTCTCTCTCTCTCTCTCTCTCTCTCTCTCTCTCTCTCTCTCTCTCAAATCTATACTCGACTGATTTCTCTAGAGCATGTACCCACCTTCTGCCCCGTGAGAGTCTATACAAAGTGTTTTCCAGTCGTAGCAAAGGAAAAGAAAGACCTCTCTCTACTTGTAGACATCTGCCACGTATAGGCTCCACCGAAAAGCGTGTGACGTTTCAGGAGCTTCTTCTGTTCATGGCAGAGAGAAAGCGTCTGCACAGTGGTCCGCCCCACACACACGCGCAACACCGCTCCACACAACCCAGTCTCAGCCTCACTCCCTCCCTCACCCCCATCCGCATCCAGCTGCCCCGAGAGTGTTCCCACCACTGCGCCACGATCTGCTTTTGCCGCTTGTCGGCCAGACGGCACATTATCGACAAACCTGTGCTTACAGATCGCACACCAAACTGCTCGCACGAAGGATATGCTTCGGTTCTAGGTGTTTGTTACTTGTTTGTTTGTTTGTTTGGTTGGTTGGTTGTTCTTTCATTCCGTTTTTTTTTTTTTTTTTAACTTTTATGGAACCAAAAGTAAGATCCTTTTGAGCTAAGCTTTCATTTCAATGTGTGTGTGTGTGATGTGTGTGTGTGTGTGTGTGTGTGTGTGTGTGTGTGTGTGTATTCGTGCGTTCGTGATTGTGTGCGTGCGTTCGTGCATGTGTGTGTGTGTGTGTGTGTGTGTGTGTGTGTGTGTGTGTGTGTGTGTGTGTGTGTGTGTGTGTGTGTGTGTGTGTGTGTGTGTGTGAGATAACTTATTGCAAGACTTTGCCTATGTCTGGGTTTTAGTTGTTCTTCATGTTTTTCATTATCATTCTTGCAAATGTTACGTTTGCAGGTATTTGTGTAAACCTTGTTCTTCACACTCATCCCCCTCCCCTTTCCCTCCCTTCTCTCAATATTCGTATTGAGGCACATGCTACGATTTTTTTCCAAATAAGCATGCTAGAATAAACAAAATTGTACTAAATTCAAAAGGAATTTAAAGTTTATGCGCCAGTTAACACTGACGAAACATATTACGAGACAAACTAAGACGCGTTTGGACCTCTTAGGTCTTCATCGGGCAAGATAAACAACATTCAGAACATTGAAAACGAAGAACAAGCAGTCACGTAGCTTCTCAATTCGGCGCAAGATGGGCATTGAGATAAGTTGATTGCTTGATTTCCATTCCTGAATGTTGCTGCTGATCTTGCCTGAAGAAGACCTACCTAAGATCGTCGTAGTTTTTCTCTTGTAGTTTGTTCGTCCATGTTAGATGGCGGGTTTTACTTTAAATTCTTATAATAAAAAGGTGTTTCAGTGTCTGCCTGTAGTCAGCTCTTTTGAAA
>JADBJO010023489.1:20000-26496 GCA_016801955.1 Conus betulinus
TCTACAGGAGGGGTGAGAGTGGGAGGGAATGGAGGGGAGCTGATGGTAAAAGGAATGAAAATGAAGACTTATACATGAAGCAGGATTTCCTGATGCGCGCATACACACACACACACACACACACACACACACACACACAACCACGCGCGCGCGCGCTCGCGCATGTACACACACACACGCGCGCGCGCACTCTCAACACACAGGGCATCAGCAATTGATTTAACTTTGGTGTCTCATTTCCTAGCCCCAAATGTAGCTGGGATATATTTAACGATACTTTGAGAAGCGATCATCTTCCTATTATTATAACATTTAATGAAATGATAGAGTCTTATGAATCTCACGTAGACAAAATTCCAAAATATAATTATAAACTTGCTGACTGGGAGAAATTCAAAAATAGTCTGGATGCTTGCCATACTGAAAGTGTTGATATTGATAACATAGATCAATTATATTCATACTTTACTTGTGCCATTCTTAAAGCTGCTGATGTAGCAATTCCAAAGTTCCATCCAGTCAAATCAAACAAACATTCAGGAAATACCTGGTGGACACCAACCTGTGATGCAGCCGTAAATAATAAGAAATCAATGTTTAAGATATATCTAAAAGACAAATCACCAGAGAATCTAATTGCCAAAAGAAAAGCAAATCATCATAGCAATATGGTAATAGCACAGGCGAAAAGGCAGTACTGGTCCTCTTTCTGTACAAATGAAATTTCAAACCATACAGATCTCCAAAATGTTTGGAAAAAGTTTCATGAATTGAAAAAAGGCGTAAATTTGCCATCTTGTCCTATAAGACTGAAGAACAAAGAATTTCCATCAAACTCAGAAAAGGCAGAATTATTTGTTGATATGTTTTCAGATTCTATGCGTCTAGAAGGTCTGTTCCCTAAAAATAAAACATACAGAACTGAAGAAGAAGGTAAAGATGAATACAAAGATCCAGTTAATGACAACAGTCACTTCATCAATGCCCCAATTACTTTTGATGACGTCAAAGATGCACTTATATCTCTTCCTAATAGGAAATCATCTGTAAGATTAGATGTAGTTTCTAATGATATGCTTAAACACTTGCCAGATCACTTTGTTTTATTGTTACATAAATTGTTTCAGAAATGTTGGGTTAAGGGTGTTATGCCAGAACACTGGAAACAGTCTGTCAACGTTCCTGTTCTAAAGCATGGTAAAACTCCGGTGGACAAACATAGTTACAGGCCAATTACGCTAACCTCACATACATGTAAACTTATGGAGAGGATTATTTGAAGAAGATTGGTTCATTATTGTGAAGTAAATAAAAATCATTCCCGTTAACCAAGCAGGCTTCCAGAAATGCAGGCCTGCAATCGATAACTTGGTGAAACTTACAACAACATAAAACAACAGTTTGCGAGAAGAAAAAAACGTTATTGCAACTTTCTTTGATATCAAGAAAGCCTATGACCAAGTCTGGAATGCCAAGCTTCTTTATAAACTAAAACAGACTGGTTTATCGGGTCATCTATGTCATTGTATTAAATGTTTTTTAAGTAAAAGAAGTATACAGGTTCGAGTAGGGGAATTCATACTCAAATTTTAGATGTCTTCAGTTCCCGTAATTGCACCTCTGTTATTCAATATCGTGATGAACGATTTGCCATCACACTTGTCAAAACATATAGTATTAGTACAATATGCAGATGATATCTGTATATGGATGAATGTTATAATGAAAAGAAATACATCTAAAGGGGGCATTAAACTATATCAAGAAGCTATATCAAAGGGAACTTAATAAAATAAACAATTATATGGTCACAAATGGTCTTGCATTATCTACAGAAAAGACTCATATGATGTTTTTAATAATATGGTAGTAATCCTGCTGAGCTACCTTTGTTTAAAATTGAAAAACGAAGCAATTCAATACAAGGATTCGGTAAAATTTTGGGGTTTGTTTCTTACAACTAAGCTAACGTGGAACGCTCATATCAAACATATTGTTACTAAAGCAAGAAAATGCTTTTTTTTTTTTAAGTTATAAGTAAACAATACTGGGGACAAGACAGCAAAATTTTGAAAACATCTTAGCACAACATTAATTCGATCAAAATTGTCCTATGGACAAGAAATATTTTTTAGTGCTCCAAATTATTTACTTAAACTTCAAAGTATCGATTGCAAAGGATACAGGCTTGCTCTTGGTGTACCCTTTCACACATCGACCCTCGGAACTTATAAAGAAATTGGAGAATTGCCTTTGGATGAATATCGAAATCTTGCATGTGCAAAGTACATTCTTAGGACCTCAACACCTGACAACTTTGTCTCGGAAGAAGTACAAATAAAATCAGAAATAAATTTTCCTAAAAGGGCCAGACAGATATCTTCATTAAAGCCAATTGGTTCATATGTATCAGACTTACTTAACGAGTAGAAATAAATCCACAGAGTATTGACGCACAGCAAGTAGTTTCTCCTTACCCTAACTGGGAGATGAATAAACCACATTTTTGATATCAATTACACTGATGTGAAGAAGAATGAGAATCCCAAATATTATGCAAAGTGAAGTCCGATTTTACTCAGAGAATAAATACCCAAATCATTTAAAGGTATACAGAGATGGCTAACTCTAGATGATCACCGTGCTGGTTCAGGTTTTGTTATACCAGCTTTGAAAAAGAAAAGTCATACTTCATTGGTAAAAATCGAACAATATTTACCACCGAACACGTTGCTATACTTATGGCTCTTAATTACATAGTTGATCTTCCATTGAACATTTTAAAATTTTATTTTGCATTGATTCTCAGTCCATACAGTATGCTTTACGTTCGTTTGATTACAAGAAAAAATCCAAAATTATCATAGAAATCAAATGATTAACATTTTAAGTTTAAAGGGGACCAATATCACCTTTTTGTTGGGTTCCTTCACATGTTGGATTATATTTCAAAAAATTGTGCTGATAAAGCCGAAAAAAAAAAAGGTGCAAGGCAAGACAGGGAATCAATAGAAAAATAAACATCCCCATTATCCGTTACAGAAGGATATCATTTACTACAGCAAGCATCGTGGAACAAAGTTTCAAAATCTCTCCAAAGGAAGGAGAAAATTCTCCAGTCTCTTACTGAATTCAGTTGGTTTAACAAACAAAATAGCTGTGAATTATAACAACATTTTCAAATTTAGACACATTACTTCGCTGTCTCATAGGATAAAGCTTAATGCCTTCAAAACAAAATTCAGCAAGAATGTTAAATGTCTGTGCGGTGAACAATTTCAAACCAACACATTCTTCTGGAATGCCAGAGATTAAGACCTATTTTACCGGCTATTTCTGAAAGTTCTCTTGACATTATCCTTGAGAATTTTAGTTTGTTTGATTTTTGCGAACTGTTTACTACACAGTCCCATGAGATATTTGTTATAGTTTGTGTGTATGATTCAAATTCGTTGTTTAAAGTTGGTTTTCCCATACCTTTCTTTTCTTTCTTTCTTTCTTTTTTTTTTTTTTCTTCTTTTTTTTTTTTGTAAAGATTGTAAAGTTGCAAGATACCCCCACCCACCCACCTTCTCCTCATGCTCCCCTCTCCACATCCTTTCTCTTCGTCTAATATCACTTTATGTGAAAGACGGTAAACTGAAGACAACAACAACAACAACAACAACAACAACACACACACACACACACACACACACACACACACACACACACACACACACACACACACACAAACACACACGCGCGCGCGCACGCACGCACGCACGCACGCACGCACACACACACACACACCACACACACACACACACACACCGGTTTGACCCATTCATGATGTCTCAGACGGTACGGACAAACAGCAGCCGTGGTTTTTTTTTTTTATGATCGTTGTACAAGAGGTGAGTTTGTATTCTTAGATCCTGGACAATGCATTGACGCGTTCGGAGCAAAGGTGGTCAAGCGAATCCTGTCAAACTACAGCTATGAACGTTGGATTTCTTTCGCCCTGGAAACGTCGTGGACATGCCGAGCTGAAACAGCAGTCTGTTCGCTGCCAGAAGTCTGGCTGCAACACACAGGACAAGAGTGGAGGTGTAATTTCTTGAATTCTTTAAATGATAAGGAAGTGGAAATGGTGGTCCTCTGAGCTCTGGAAAGAATAGGGTGAAAACTTCAAAAGTAGGCCAAATAGCGAAGATCTTTGTCGTTGAAAATCCTGATTTTTTTTTTTCGAGTAAGTCTTATGACAATGACGGCATTGTTTGACTGGACTTGTTTGTACCTCACTACTTAATTGTTCCGTATGTGTGGAGCAAATAATGTGCCTATTTTTGGTGATGAAGTCTGTTTCATTTGTATGTATGGTCTCCCTTTATCTTTAAAAAAAAAAAAAAAATATGCAAGCGTATATGTCGCATGTATGTGGTCTTCACGCGTGTTTGCTCCAACGTCAAAACGCTCTGGCAGTTTGACTGGTTGGTTTTGGTGATGCAAAGAAAGAGGGATATCCTTTGCTTTGTAGTTTTCAGCGGCAACGTTTGCTGTACAGTTCACTGTTTGGGGAGATGGAGAGAAGAGCTGAGAGTTATTATCCAAAAAAAAAAAAACCCCAAAAAACCAAAACAAAAACAAAAAAACAGATGAGGTGCCGACGTACGTCCCAGACTGCCATCTTTTGTTGTCTACATACCTAGCACTTTCATGTCCAAATACAAGGTGTGTGTCCTCCCTCTTTCTTGGGGTCTTTGCTGAGATCAAATGACCCGTCTCTATAGCACATCGTCAGCATTCATTTTGCCTGCATACTTTCAGACGTTGGGACGCAAGAATTTGTTGTCTGCATTCTTTCAGACGTTGGGATGCAAGAATTTGTTGTCTGCATTCTTTCAGACGTTAGGATGCAAGAATTTGTAGTTTTGAGACAAAGGATGTGAAAATCATCATCACGTCTAAATGAAGAATGCAGTACATAAAAGAAGAGGTAAGAATTTAAAAAGAACTTTCATGTGTTGTCAAGGTAGATTCCGTTGTCGTGCGTGTGCGTGCGTGCGTGTGCGTGCGTGTGCGTGCGTATGTGTGTGTGTGTGTGTGTGTGTGTGTGTGTGTGTGTGTGTGTGTGTGTGAGTGTGTGTGTGTGTGTGTGCGCGTGCGTGCATGCGTGCGTGCGTGCGTGCGTGCGTGCGTGTGTGCGTGTGCGTGCGTGCGTGTGTGTGTGCGTGCGTGCGTGCGTGCGTGCGTGTGTGTGTGTTTTTCCTCCTCATGCAGGTGGATTATGTCCAGGCAGAATTATTGGCGTACACTGGTTTTCCTCTCAGTCGCTCATTGTCGAGATTAAATCCAAGTCGAAGTCTCAGTTTCTTGCTTGTTGAGGATTTGTTTTCTTCATGTAACATCAACACATCATCTGATTATTAACAAAGGCTTGCCCACATCCGTCTTCTCAAGCTTACATCCGTATTTTTGTCCGTGTTTTCTTTTCAAACAATTTTTGTTTTTGAAGACTGATATTTCCAGGCATAAATCCAAATAAATCTTCCGCTGACGTAATTTTCCATATGTTGCTCCTGTTCATTGTGGTTGTTATGCCATTCGTTTGGTTTTTTTTTGGTTTTTTTTTTCCCTTTCTTTTTTTCTTTTTTTTTTTTTCTTACTTTTTGTGGTTTTTTTTTCCCCCATTTCCTCTGCCCCCCCCCCCCCCCCCCTCCCCTTTTTTCCTTTCTCTCTTTCTTTCTTTTTTCTTCTTTCTTTCTTTCTTTCTTTTTTTTTTGTTTTTTTGTTTTGTCGTTGTTGTTGTCCCGGGTCACACCTGGCTAACATGATCTCACTCGAACGTTCTGTCCTGCCATGTGTCTGGACTGTTCTGCAGTTGATGTGATCATCGCTAGCCCCTCTCCAATCCCTCCTCCACGATTTCCACATCTGCCCTACCCCCCCAACCGTCCAGACCCATCCTCACTATGGTTTTGAAGAGAGAATGCGTGCATTTGGTGATTATGTAACGTTTAGAGCATTTTCTGATGATGATTTATGTCCCCCTTTTTCTTTTCTCCTTATGTTTCCTGCCACCCACCCCAACATCCCACCCTCTGTCCCTACCCCCACACATTTTGTTTTAAATTTCTGAAATTGATGCAGGAAGAAAATAGAATAAAGAGAAGAGAGAGAGAGAGAGAGAGAGAGAGAGAGAGAGAGAGGGAGAGGGTGGGGGGGAGATGTTTGCCATCCGGTGTTCCTCCTCAGGTTCAATGGAGTCCTGTAGAGTTCTCGTTGGCCAGAATGCAAAAACCAACACACAAAACGGAATGCAAATTAAGTTATTTGGTGACAGTTAAGAAATTAGATGTTTAGTTGTCCAGGCATTACAAACAACATCCAAAGCCTTCTTCTTGCGCTGAACACAGAAGCGATCAAAGCTAAGTGCATTTTCGTTATTTGTTTCATGTTTGTTGCACCTGAAGAAGAACTAAGAGGTCGAAACGCGTTGTGGTTTGTCTTGTGA
>JADBJO010023490.1:0-2500 GCA_016801955.1 Conus betulinus
CTTGTTGATCACCCACACCCACAACCACACACAACACACAGACCACACACACACACACCACACCACACACACACACACCCTACCAAACCCTCACCAGAACAGCTGCTCGCCGTGGCCCGCATCCCCGGTCCTTCCCGCCCCGGCCTCACCCCCTTCGTTCACACCCCCCCCCCCCTCCCCCCTGCCCCCACCCCAGCCCCCGCAGCCGGCGGGTCCTCCGGCTCCATCATGCAACCCATCCCAACGGCGTGACCCGTGGAGAGCGGTAGTGAATCGGTACCGTTATTCAGAGAGGAGTCCCCACAGACATCCTCAAGCCGACTGGCCCCACACGAACCGGAGTGGCTGGGGGTACCATGCTCTGGTGTTGTTGTTGGTGGGGTTGTTGTTGTTCATCGTAGGGGCTCAGGGCGGGCTCCTGGCAGGGCATGTTGCCTGGTGAGCCGGGGGCCAGGGTCAGGGGGGGGGGGGGGCGAAAAGTGAGGGTTACCTAATTTCCGACGCGCTCACACACGACACATGCATACACTTAGCACACGACACACATACATGCTGGGGGGGAGCAAGCACACACTGACACACACCCACACACACACACACACACCACACACACCCACACACACACACAGCCCGCCCCGCGACGGCGCCGCGACTTACACACCACAACACACACACCACACAGCACACCAATAATACTCACCCCCCGCACACACACGCGTGTTGCCCACACATATACAGACACACACACGCGCGCCGCGCGCACCCACAACACACACACACACACACAACCACACACTACACACACACACACACACACACCACTACGCACGCACGTACCTTTCACAAATACACCCATGCACCGCACGCGCACAGGCAACATGCATGCACTCGTGCATGCACGCTCAGACGCGGGCGCGCGTGCACACACCACACGAACAACACACACCACATCACACAATAGACACATGCGCGCACCTCGAATGCACTCTTGCACGCATGCACGGACAAACGCAGGCACGCATACTACTCGCGCGCGCGCACGCACGCACGCATAACACACCACACACACACACCACACATTCACACACACACACACACACGCTCACCCCCCCTTATACATTATTACTTACACCACACAAGAGAGAGACAGGGACAGGGACAGGGACAGAGACACAGAGAGAGAGAGAGAGAGAGACACAGACAGACAGACAGACACACACACACACACAACACACACCCACAGAGAGAGGAGAGAGAGAGATAGGGGGGGGAAGAGAGAGAGAGAGAGAGAGAGAGATAGAGAGATAGAGAGAGATAGAGCTAGAGAGATAGAGAGTAATGTAACACATACAAAGGATAAAGTTCTAAACGGTCAACAGAGAGGCAGAGGAGACAGAGACAAGCACTGATGTTCAGAACGTGGTATTGATTCGAAGCTGTAACAAGTAGGACAAAGGCTTTGTCACCAGACAGTTCTCTGAAAGTCAGGACAGGTCACGCTGTTTCCTTCCTGGAACCGACTGCGCCCAATTCCTCTGTACTCTCTGGGCCCGTGCTGAGTAGCGGGAAGACATCTCGTATACATAGAGAGAGACGACAAACTTTTGACAGTTAAGGCGAAAGCGGTTATCTCTCAAGGGGACAGTGCTCCCAATACGACAAGATAGAATATACTATAGTTATGATTCAACATAACATAAAATAAATGAATGTATGCATATGCATGTATGTATGTATGTATGTATGCATGTGTATGTATAGATCTATCTATCTATCTGTGTTGTTGTTCTTCAGTTTAACGACTTTTCACTAAGAGTGATATTAGACGTGGGAGAAGAAAGTGACTGCATGACTGTATGGGGTGAAGAGGTGTGTGTGCGTTTGCGTGCGTGCGTCCGTGCATGCGTGCGTGCGTGCGTGCGTGTGTGTGTGTGTATTTATGTGGTGTGTGTGTGTGTGTGTGTGTGTGTGTGTGTGTGTGTGTGTGTGTGTGTGTGTGGTGTGTGTGTGTGTGTGAGAGAGAGATGAGAGAGAGAGAGAGAGAGAGAGAGAGAGAGAGATCGGAAAACAATTTATACATCAAAATAATACGAAACGTAACTTACGTTGCTACTAAAGGACTGTGGCTTAAAGGATAACCAATAATAACATGTGGGAACGCGTAACAATGTGTGTGTGTGTGTGTGTGTGTGTGTGTGTGTGTGTTGTGTGTGTGGTGTGTGTGTGTGTGTGTATGTGTGTGTGTGGTGCGTGCGTGCGTGCGTGCGTGCGTGCGTGCGTGCGTGCGAGTGATAGCCATGCATTATGTTTGCGGGGACGATGAAGCGGAGCAAAAAGCCTTCATGTGCGTCTAGGTGTTCATGTTAGTAATTACAGCATCGACTTTTCTTCATGAACTGCTTCTGACCGCTGCCAAAATGCACGGGCGTAAACCACGGTGGACAATCAGGAGTGACAATGACAAGTCCACAATGTCACTTTCGAGTCAAACTGGCCACGT
>JADBJO010023490.1:7500-15000 GCA_016801955.1 Conus betulinus
TCTCTCGGTCTGTCTGTCTGTCTGTCTTTCCTGTCTGTCTGTCTCTCTCTCTCTCTCTCCTCTCACTCTCCTCTCTCTCCGTCTCTCTCCGCTCTCTCTCTCTCCTCCCTCTCTCTCCTCTCTGCGCGCAAACACACACACAAACATACCACGCATATCACACACACACACACACACACACACACACACACACCACACACACACACATACACGCATACCACCACACACACACACACACACACACACACACACACACACACACACACCACACACACACACACACAACATTTCGATAGAAATGCTTATCTTCACGTTTTACTTCACTCAGGTTTAGATTATGTTTATCAGATAAGAAACCCTGATGATGCTGTTAACTTCTGGATCAATACATTTAATTCAGTGTATAATAAACATGCTCCTTTTGTAAGAAAAAGAGTGAAATATGTAATTAAACCTCCTTGGCTGACTGAGGAAATAGACAATGAAATATGTAAAAGAGAACATTATCTCAGGACAAAAAAACAAGAACAATTCAGAAAACAAAGAAACAGAGTTAATTCTATTTCTATGAAACGAAAAGCGAAAGAAAAAATATTTTCAACATTTATTATCTTCTTCACAGAATTCAAAAGTGATGTGGAAGGCTATTAATCTTTTAACCAATAATAAATTTGAAGGCTTCTTCTCAAAATCCAGTAAAAGACATATCACCAGAAGATCTTAACTCTAATTTTGCAAATCTTGCTAATAACATAATAATGAGTGATAAAAACTAATGAGAACGATTTACAACAGTTACAACAATATTTGTCGTTCAAAAAATGTCACCTCGGTTTTTTCTCCATACCGTATATTTCAATAAATGAAGTTTTTAATTGGTTGCTGAATTTAAAACACATCGAGAACCAGAGACTTGGACGGAATTGATGGAAAGATATTAAGCATCTTTTCAACAGTTATCGCTTCAACACTTACCTATGCTTATAATCTGTGTATTGAAAAACAAATATTTCCCTGTAAAATTAAACTGGCCAAAGTGATACCTTTGCTCAAGAATGGAGATCCTGCCAATCCCTCTAATCATAGACCCATCTCAATCTTTTCCCTTTTTGTCAAAACAATTGAAAGACATGTTTCAAATACATTATATTTCTCATTTGAAGTATTTATGATCTAATTCATGAAAATCCATCAGTTTTCGACAAAATCACTCTTGCCATTCATCTCTCATACAGCTTATAGATAAATGTCTATCTAATATAAACATTAATGAATTTACTGGAATTCTTTTTGTTGATTTTGCGAAAGCTTTTGACGTTATCAGCCATTCACATCTTATAAAAAAGCTTACATACATTACAACTATCAAGTAAGACTATAGAGTGTTTATCAGATCTTTTCTTACTGATCGCCAACAACTTGTTGAAATTAGTTCCAACAGGTCTGAATTACTTCCTTTAAAAATTTGGTGTTCCTCAAGGATCTGTTTCAGGACCCCTCTTATTTTCTATCTACATAATGATTTGCCTTATATATAAAGTGCGGTTGCGAAATGTTTGCTGACGACACTTCACTGCAGTCAAATAGCGCTAATCCTAACCATTCTAGTAATATCAATAGACTAACTCTATGGAGAAATGAACCACATGGCCCTCAATGCTGATAAAACTAAATGCATGTTTGTGACCACACGTCAGAAACGACAGAAAATGAGTTTTCCGTTTGCATCATTATATGTCAAAGACCAAAAGATCGAGGTGGTAACATCTCATAAGATATCAGGGGTTATTATTGACAATGACTTATCATGGTATGATCACATTGCTGATCTTGGAAAACGTATATCCAAAGAATTTATCAACTTACAAAAATAAAACCGTTTTTTTTAATCTTCAAACCAGAAAGTATTCTTTCACGCACACATTTATCTCTTATTAACTATGCGTCCACCTTGAGGAATAATTCTAGTGAAACTAATTTGAAACAAATAAGTCGTCTACATAAAAGAGCTATAAAGATAATACATCTGAAATCTACTACTTTCAGAGGGAGTGATTATAGAACTTTTTAACATTAAATATTCTACCGTTTTAAAGAAAGACTCTTCTTCAACAAATGTTTATGTATGTACAATGTAGTGAATAGAATAGCTCCAAAGAAAATCATCCAAAACTTTGTTATCAATGAAAAACAGACACTTACACAAACTTTCCTTCCCCAGACCTCGCAACAATCTCTACAAATCTAGTTTTAACATATTCTGGAGGAACGATATGGACAATTTACCATTTTCTTTAAAATCATGTCATTCGAAAGGAAACATTTAAAAGAGCTCTTAAAAAGGAAATTTATGGGAAAAATCATCGAATAATTAATGCTTATTCAATCGCCGAATCTCTCTCTCTCTCTCTCCCTCTCTCGATCTCTCTCTCTCTCCTCTCTCTCCTCTCCGCTCTCTCTCTCTCTCTGCCCCCTCTCTCTCTCTCGTATATGATGTGATATGTAATGTTAATTACAATATTTACTTTAATTGTACAATCGTTTCGATAGCATTATGATCCTTTGAATGTGGGGGTTAATTGTTTTATTGCTTTAAATTTTTTTTCTTCATAATGTGTTGATAAATGATTTTGTTTGATGGTTTTCTTCAATGACTTTTTCCCTTTTTTTTGAGAGGGCAGGATGAAAAAAAAAAAGCTGTAAAGCTTATTCTTTAACCCTCAATAATGATAATTTTGATTTGACTTGACTTGACTTGACTTCCCACACACACACACACACACGACACACACACACACACACACACACACACACAACACACACACACACACCACACACATGACCATGACAAGCTTATTAAAAAAAACACAACACAACACGAAATTCTGCTGATCAGCTTTCCTGGCCAATAAACCCTTATTTCCCTCATCCTTCCTCCAACTGAAGGCATACATCAAACACAGACCTAAGTCGATATGTGCTAATGACTACATAAACAAACTTAGGAAAGCATTGGCATTGTTTGACACTAGCTTTCTTTCAAGTAAAGTGAATTCATTCTAAAACATTTTTTACGCTTTGTTTTCTTTCGTTTCGTTTCTTGTTGTGTTTTTCTTTCTCTCATTAGTAGTTAACGCACGCAGCAGACGTAGGTCTATTTAGTGAAGAATGTGCGCTGATGATTGTGTAAACACACCCTGGAAAACATTCACGCTGCTTGGCATTTTGTTGTTGTTCTCTCAGACCTGGTGGAGTTTTATTCTGGGATATTCTTTTGTTTTGTTTTAGTTTTTTTTTTAAATTTCCCTCGAGTTAAGGCTTGCGCCAAACGTAATCATTCTGTTAAGGCAAAAACCGAAACAGACGCCACCCCCGTGGGGTTTACTGGTTCCCCTTCATCGTTTTCTTTATTTGTTTCTGACATGTTCTGTCATCCTCTCTCTCTCTCTCTCTCTCCCTCTCTCTCTCTCCTCTCTCTCTCTCTCCTCTCTCCTCTCCCTCCCTCTCTCTTTCTCTCTCTCTCTCTCTCTCTCACCCCCCTCACACCACACACACACAACACACACACACACACACACACACACACACACACACACACACACACTAATGCCTGCCTGTCTGCGTGATATACGCTCGTTTCTCTTTCGGTTTTGTTTTTTCTGCCAGATGATCTGTTTCTACACTACTTGTCTTTGGGTAATTCTTCTCTGTTTGTTTGCTACTGTCTGTCAGCAATATTTTGTAAAAACAACAACAACAACAACAACAACAGCACCACCAACCAAATATCAACTGTAATGACTTGGAATTCAAAGTTCTGAAATCGTATCTATTATTCTCTCAAACTATGATACCTGTTTATTAATAACATAATGACCATATCGAATTCTCCATTCTATGCTGCATAAATCACTTCTGTCTTAAAAGTTGTTATTCAATTCTTGCTTTCCTCATCGTTTTGCTTCGTTTGTTTGTGTGTCTGCTTGTTTTTTTTCTGTTTTTTTTTTTTTTTGTTTTTTTGTGTTTTTTTTTTTAGCAAAAGGACAGTACTGTACATTTACACAAAGGAATTGTACAAGGCGATATGATGTTATCTGTATTGCCTTGTGCAAACCGTGCGCCCACACACACACACACACACACACACACACACACACACACACACCACACACACACACACACACACACCACACACGCACGCACGCACGCACGCAAGCACGCGCGTACGCACGCTCTCACCCACCTACACACCCACACCTACACCCACCCACACCACCACCACCACCACTTTCGACAAAGACGCCGACTTGCTTTCTTTCTTCTTTTTTTTTTCACCATCCCCCCCGCACTGCTCCCCCTCCCCAATCCCTCCCCCCCCCCCCCCCCCCCCCCCCAACTCTCCATTACTAACCTCCCCTACGCCAGCCTTCTTCACACAGCCTTGGAATGGGATTGTGCAGAATTGATGGTGTGAGCACGAGATGTCATGTCAAAATGTCAGAAGGATTTCAGAGATCAATTCCTGGACACCCATCCACTTGGGGTGCTGAGCTCTCGGTGAAGATCGACTTTGTCTTGTGTACTCCCTCTTTTTCCACTCCGCCCACTCTGTCACTCTCTTTCTCTTCCCTCATCCATCCCCACTAGCTCCTTGCTCACATCTGTCTGTCTGTCGGTGTGTCTGCCCCCCCCCCCCCCTCTTTCTCTCCTCTCTCTCTCCTCCTTCTCTCTCTCTCTCTCTCTATCTCTCTCCTCTCTCTCTCCTCCACTCGTCGGTGTGTCCCCCCCCTCCGCCCTCTCCCCCTCTCCTTCCTCTCCTCTCCCCCTTCGCTTTCTCACACTGTCTGTCCTCTCTTGTGTCTGACCCCCCTTTCTCTCCCCCCGCCTAGCTCCTTGCTCACCTCTGTCTCTCCCCTTCTGTGTCTCTGACCCCTCCTGTCTCCCTCTCCCCTCTCTCTCTCTCTCTCTCTCCCTCTGTCTCCTCTTGTCTGTCTGTCTCTGGTCTGTCTGTCGGTCTGTCTGTCTGTCTGTCGCTCTCTCTCTCTCTCTCTCTCTCCTCTCTCTCTCTCTCTCCTCTCTCATGTTCCTGTTTTTTTCACCTTGTAGGGTAAGAATTGCATGAAATCAAAGTGAAACCAGAGAGACATTTTTTGTAAAAACACTCTGGATACAGTTAGAATGGTTTCATAAACGTTTCATAGATACAGTCCAATTAAACAACGATCCTGTTCGCTTTGCTGTTTGTTTGTTTGTTTGTTTGTTTGTTTGTTTTTTCAAAACGGCAGATGATACTCTGGATTGTACTGTACGATTGGTGTGATTCTGTATCTATAAAAGTCAAATACGCCTGTCTATCCAACTTCATAGCACACACTACTGTTTCCCGTGGCACAATATGTCGTCCCTATCTTTCCACTGAGTCCACAGCACACAGTGTGGTTCTCATCTTTCCACTGAGTCCATAGCACACTGTGTGGTCCCTATCTTCCCATTGAGTCCATAGCACACTGTGTGGTCTTCATCTTTTCCATTGAGTCCATAGCACACTGTGTGGTCCTCATCTTTCCATTGAGTCCATAGCACACTGCGTGGTCCTCATCTTTCCATTAAGTCCATAGCACACTGTGTGGACCTCATCTTTCCATTGAGTCCATAGCACACTGTGTGGTTCTCATCTTTCCATTGAGTCCATAGCACACTGTGTCATCCCAATCTTCCCGCTGATCTCATTGCACAATGTGTAGTCCCAAACTCTCCATTCAGTCCATAGCACACTGTGTCATCCTAATCTCCACACTGACCTCATAGCACATTGTGTGGTCCCAATCGTTCCATTCAGTCTATAGCACATTGTGTGGTCCCAATCGTTTCCATTCAGTCTATAGCACATTGTGTGGTCCCAAATTCTCCATTCAGTTTATAGCACACTTTTGTCATCCCAATCTTCCCACTGACCTCATAGCACATTGTGTGGTCCCAATCTTTCCATTCAGTCTATAGCACATTGTGTGGTCCCAATCGTTCCATTCAGTCCATAGCACACTGTGTCATCCCAATCTTCCGACTGACCCCATAGCACATTGCGTGGTCCCAATCTTTCCATTCAGTCTATAGCACACTGTCTCATCTCAATCTTCCCACTGACCTCATAGCACATTGTATGGTCCCAATCTTTCCATTGACCTCATTGCACATTGTATGGTCCCAATCTTCCCATTGACCTCATTGCACATTGTATGGTCCCAATCTTTCCATTCACTCTATAGCACACTGTCTCATCTCAATCTTCCCACTGACATCATAGCACATTGTATGGTCCCAATCTTTCCATTCAGTCTATAGCACACTGTCTCATCGCAATCTTCCCACTGACATCATAGCACATTGTATGGTCCCCAATCTTTCCATTCAGTCTATAGCACACTGTGTCATCCCAATCTTCCCACTGACCCCCATAGCACATTGCGTGGTCCCAATCTTTCCATTCAGTCTATAGCACACTGTCTCATCTCAATCTTCCCACTGACCTCATAGCACATTGTATGGTCCCAATCTTCCCATTGACCTCATTGCACATTGTATGGTCCCAATCTTTCCATTCAGTCTATAGCACACTGTCTCATCTCAATCTTCCCACTGACATCATAGCACATTGTATGGTCCCAATCTTTCCATTCAGTCTATAGCACACTGTCTCATCTCAATCTTCCCACTGACCTCATAGCACATTGTATGGTCCCAATCTTCCCATTGACCTCATTGCACATTGTATGGTCCCAATCTTCCCATTGACCTCATTGCACATTGTATGGTCCCAATCTTTCCATTCAGTCTATAGCACACTGTGTCGTCTCAATCTTCCCACTGACCTCATAGCACACTGTGTCATCCCGATCTTCCCACTGACCTCATAGCACACTGTGTCATTGCAATCTTCCCACTAACCTCATAGCACACTGTGTCATCCCAAATCTTCCGACTGACCTCATAGCACACTGTGTCATCCCAATCATCCCACTAACCTCATAGCACACTGTGTCATCCCAATCTTCCCACTGACCTCATAGCACACACTGTGGCATCCCAATCTTCCGACTGACCTCATAGCACACTGTGTCATCCCAATCATCCCACTAACCTCATAGCACACTGTGTCATCCCAATCTTCCCACTAACCTCATAGCACATTGTGTGGTGCCAATCGTTCCATTCAGTCTATAGCACACTGTGTTCGTCCCAATCTTCCCACTGACCCCATAGCACATTGTGTGGTGCCAATCGTTCCATCCAGTCTATAGCACACTGTGTCATCCCAATCTTCCCACTGACCTCATAGCACATTGTGTGGTCCACTTCTTCCTATCTGATCCCACAGACCAATCGGCGAGTCTAAATAAGGGTCGCCAGGCGAAAACCTCCCACAAAGAAATGGGAACCGATTGGGGTCAAACCTGTGACGTTCCAGCCACAGGCTGTGTCGTTAATCACCCCCCCCACCAG
>JADBJO010023491.1:5000-17500 GCA_016801955.1 Conus betulinus
CCACCCCAAAGCTTACTGTGAAAGCAACCTGTGCCTACTGCCAACAAAGTGAAGAAAAGACAGCTTTTTGTCAAATCCAAGTTCAATTGTTTTCCCCTCCAGCCTCCGTCTTTTCCTCACTTTTTTTCTTTTTTTTTTTTTTTTTTTTTCCTTTCTTTCTTTCTTTCTTTTCTTTCTTCTTTTTTACTTTTAATGTTTTGTTTTTAAAACAGTGAGGCCTCATCCTCCGGTTTTTCCCACTATCATTTTTTTCTTTTGAAACTGACTCATAATCATCATTGATTGTGTGTGTGTGTGTGTGTGTGTGTGTGTGTGTGTGTGTGTGTGTGTGTGTGTGTGTGTTGTGTGTTGGTGGTGGTGGTGGTGGTGGTGGTGGTTTTTTGACAGATGGACATTCACTTGTTGATCTTAGTGTTTTGACGTTTGATACAAAGCATATGGGTTTATTCGTGTACTAATGTGTGGTGCACTAACACATTTATTCAAGTGACATACACATTAGCACCCATCCTCGTACTCCCTCACCATACCCCCCTCCCCCACACCCGCTCTCTGTATGTGTGCGTGTATGCATGTGCATGTGTGGGTGTATGTATGTGGGTACGTGCGTGTATGCATGTGCGTGCGTGCGTGCGTGCGCATGAGTGCATGAGTGCGTGCGTGCGTGTGTGTGCGCGTGTGTATGCGAGCGTGTGTGCGCGTGCAATATGCGCGTGCGTGTGAGCACGTGTATAGTTTCCGTTGGCTAAGTTCCAAGTAAAGTCCGATCTTCTTCATGCTCTCCCTTCCCTAACACTCTCCAGTCAAACGAAAAACATAGTCGTTCAACTCCCCTCCACATGGGTCAGTGGAAGATCCACACGAGAAGTGCAGGCCCTGTAGTGTGAAACGCAGGTGTCTGCCAGTAGAACTGGACATCGACTGCCACTTGTTGTGGACTCAGCTGGCCATTTCAACTGCTGTGTGCAGGTGCCCTGTGCCTCAGGCTTTTGGTGAAAGCACTTGCCGGACTGTAGGACTGTGAGCATTTTGCTGAATGGTAGTTAATCAACTTCAGTCACCTGCTTCAGCTTAGTTTTTTCATCCCTCAAAATGATTTAGTGGATCTTAAACGTATGTGTGTGTGTGTGTGTGTGTGTGTGTGTGTGTGTGTGTGTGTGTGTGTGTGTGTGTGTGTACGTATGTGTGTTTGCTGAGAGAGAGAGAGAGAGAGAGAGAGAGAGAGAGAGAGAGAGAGAGAGAGAGAGAGCGAGCGGATGTAGATTTACAAGCGGCCAATGAAAATTTTGCTTACCTGTCCCTATTGTTATAAGATCTCCAGAGTTAACTTCGTTCTCAGAGTTGGCGACTAGACATTGTACAGTCTCATTCTCCAGATCCCGCACAGTAGGGTCTACAGTGCACGTGAATCCATCAGGTTGGCATGGCCCTTCCCACTGTGCCATGTCTGGTCTCACTGGGTTCATCCCAGTCACATTGCAGTAAAAGACGAGCAGAGCGGTGCCTGTGCTGGGGTCATATTGTCGGTATTCCACCAGCTCCACCTCGTCTGGTCCATCTGTATGTGGACATTTTGTTTTCAAGTTAGTCTGTGTTTGTAATGACGTTGTGATTGTGGTTACCTTGATGACGCAAATCCATTTGCTGAGAAGTTAGTCAGCTCTGAAAAGCGCTTTCATCGACCTTTATTTGCATGTATCGTGGTCATCGTATGATCATGACCCTTATCTTTATTACTGATCTTATAGTCATGACCTTCGTCAACCAATGAGGCACATTCTTTTGTGAGATAAACTAAATCGAGTGGAAAAGTGGAGATCTCATCCCTTTGACGATGAAGCGGTAGGAGAACAACTTTTTTCATTGCATGCTATATTTCTGAGTGTCAAACCTATTACACAGCTGGTAAAGACCTGACAGAATAGAAGTAGCTGTAATTTTGCTGTTGGCTCATGTTAATTAACTAAGATGATAAGCTATAAGGCTGATTTCTTCTGTTTAAATAGATTTGTGACATGAAAAACTCATGTTTTTCGTGGGGGATGTTACTTGAGATCAATTATTAATTTTGACACAGCAAACAAATTGCAGTCTAAAATATATACAAATTGCAGTCTAAATATATTGAATGGACAAATAACCAAGCGTGCAATTATTTAGAGTACATCTAACGCCTATTCATTTTTTTTTTGCTTCAAATTGTTTCTAGTTCAGACAATTTGATTATACCTGATACGAGTCAGAAAACAGAATAAGCACGCATTTGCGTGTGTGTATGTGTGTGTTAGAGTGCTTGTGTGGGTGTGGATGTTCGTGTGTGTGTTATGGAGATAGGAGGTAGGGACCACTAAAGAGGGTACGCTTGTGGTCGAAATTGTAATCTAGAGTTTGTGGGTCAGATTTCTTTTTTTTTTTTTTTTTTTTTGCTGTCCTAATCTCTGCGTCACCTCAGAGCAGTGCACCCACGCCGCTCATTCCGATACCCAGTCCACAGTCACAGCCAGGTCAGCCCCGCTGGAGCCCCGGCACTGGCGATCCACAGGGAGCAGTTAATGTCAAGTCGTCAAGAAGCAACCCACCGCAGGAGACACTGCACTGCTGCCGAGTCACTTCGGTGGTGTTAGGTGGTGCCTGCTCTATCTAACATACGCAGGACACCACCTACTAAGCCCCCTACTGACGACAATCATTGCTTAGTCGCGGAGCCGTCGTGAGTGAGCTCTCCCTCCGGAGGGCGCCACCACGTCCGTTCAATGACAGACCCCATGGACTCGTCGATACTGGTGACCCCGACGAAACAAACCAAGGCCACAGACGTGGAGAGGACATCGAAACTGAGGTCACCATGAGAGCAGGGCATGAAGGGCCACAGAATTTTGAGACTTTTTTATGCTGATCGATGAGAATGAGGATGATTAAAAGGATGCTACGGATTTTCATTTCGGTCTGAGACCACATGACAGGGCTGTACTCCACGCTTCCTTCCACAATATATCCCGGCGTCAACCAGGCCCGAGAGATACAGACATCTGCAGTGTTGGTCAGGAAATTTGAGCAACACTCCCAGAAACGCATCCATTAAGTGGATGAAACTCGACTGTGTGGTCCCAGTCTTTCCAACTGAGTCTGCAGTAAACTCAACACTAGGTAGGAGCTGGTTGGGGCAGAAAAACCCACATGACTCTGATGGGATACGAACCCACGACCTCCCAGTCAGGAGTCCGCGACACTAACCACTTCGCCACGGTGGCTGGTTCTTGTTTTGAAAATACCCATAGCTTTGATGACTTTACTTAATCAGGACTGTTCTGGTGTACATTGAGAACAAATGACGTGTGTATATCCTTCCGCATTTAGTACATCACTTTGTGCTAGTACTGATCCTATAAGATATGTACCTACCACTTTCAATCTAGTTTGCGAAATTCAGAAAAGAAAGAAATAACAAAAATGAATGTCAAAGCAAGACAGTCATGCTGGTGTATTTCATGTGTGTGGATAACCTAAAATGAGCATCAAACACCAGCCACCCTGGCAGTGTGGATAAAGTGGTGGATTCTACGCCGGAAGGTCGTGGATTCGATTTGTTACATAGTTATGTATGTTTGGGGTTTTTCTGACCCGACCATCTCTGTTCAGGATGGAGGTTGCTATGAGCTCAGCCGGGAAGACTGATGCTTCACAGTCGACTTTCATTCACTTAACGGATACGTCTGTCACAGTTTCAAATTTCGTGACTACACCGCTATGCCCGCATCTCTCAGGCCTGGTTGATGCCAGGGTGTGTTCTGTAAATAAGCATACAAAACAACCCTGCAAACTTTCTCAATTCCATAGCATCATCTTCCACAGAGACATCCCCATCTATCAACATCAAACAGTCTCCAATTCTGTGACCCTGGTTCCGTGGCTATCTGACTTTCATTCTTCTCTACGTCTTTGCCCTTGGTAGGTTCCTGACGAGGTCGCCCGTTTCATCAAGTTCGTGGGGACTGCTACTGCATGGACGTGGTAGTCCCATCTCATGGGAATGCTCATTCAAGCTGGCTCTGCGAGGGGCTTAGCCGGTGGTGTCCTGCGTATGTTGGATCAGATCAGGCACCACTGAACACCACAGAAGCGAGTTGGCAGCAGTGCAGTGTCTCCTCTGGTGGGTTGTCACACGATGTCTTGAGAATGATTGTTCCTTGTGGATTGCCAGCTGGAGTTGCGTGGAAGAAGCAGGGCTGTGGCTCTAGATGGGAGCTGAAATGAGCAGTGTGGGGATAATACTGCTGAACTGGCATGGAATATAAAATAGAAAAAAAAGTTTCAAACACTGCGTTGCAATATGTTTTGTCTCTCATCCTGGTTTTTAGACATGTCTTCGTTTGTTCTCAATGCTTGAAGTATAACTATGCAAGTTGTTGGACTTCTTCATACTGAAGCTAAAGCTTTGAGACTAAACAAACTAGACTAAGCTTAATTCATGAAGTCTTCTGGATGATGGAATTCACTACGCTCTATTTGGAGTGAGTTGTGCAATGTGGCTCGAACAGGGATATCGTCTTTCCAGTCGACTATCAACAGCATGTTTTTTTCTATCATTGTATCCATTTGAACCTATCAAGCTAGCTTTGTAAAGTGTTTTCAGACAAAAGAATAACTTAGCTGTACTTTTTTTCAGCCTATTGTTTAAAACAGATTTCAATTTGGATTAAACATGTATGGAGAGTGCAATTGTTCTAATTCACAAGTGCGACTTTGAAAGGAGTTAAGGTGGCTTGCATAAGAAACAAGGCAGTGGCAATTCTTGTTTTCTGACAGCCTCTCAGAATTATCTTTTGCACTGAGACTTAATCTTTTCATACTGCAAATCTGATTTCAGCCATTATAAATCTTCACCATCGAAAGAATGTGATGAACATTCAGTTTACCAACAGTTCGATCTGAGTGTTTCAAGCTTAAAGTTAAACCTCACATGCGATGTTCAAAGGCAAAACGGCACATTTGGAGTCTGTCCCAGTCACTTGACACGTAAGCTGTGAGCGGTCGTACTCCTGGTCAGAAATTGGGAGGGTAACGGCAGTTCCTTCACACCGTACTCGCCAGTTTCCACGACTTCATCTCCTTGCAGCCACGTCAAGTTGCCCGCAGGGTCGCCTAGGAAATCCACGCTACACACACAGGTGACCGTGCCATTCTCTGGGATGTAGTCCAGGTCAGTGCAGTTGTGAGTTGGCTGGGAGGCTTGAACCCAAACAAAGAGGTGTGAAAATGGTATAAATGCTTGAACCCAAACAAAGAGGTGTGAAAATGGTAAATATGCTTGAACCAAAACAAAGAGGTGTGAAATGGTATAAATGCGTCGAGAAGAAATCTGGAAACGAACGAACAGTTAAAATTGAACAGAACAAAGAGCTGTGAAAATGTCACTTTACATTGAACAGAACAAAGAGTTGTGAAAATGTCACTTTACATAGAGAAGAACTATGGAAAATTAAGAAAGGAGCGTCTGCTGTCAACAGCTAATACTGTTGGAGAGCAATCTTGAATTCTTCCACTTTTGTGTACACGCAAAACCCCTAAAACACACGCGTGGGCGTCCCTGAATGAGTCAAAGTGATTCAATTGACAAGAACTGAACCGGTAAAACGTTCTAACAAAAGTTCACCTCTGTGTATAACAGCAACTGATTAAGAAAAGAAAAAAAAATCATTTTATATATGCATAAACTTTGAAGAGGCTCCTGCTTAAACATACAACAGAATCGACATCTTGTGAGACACGTTTGCTTCCATCGCCTTGATTGCCATGGCATGAAAACGCATTCATGCCCTGTTTATAATCAATTCTGCGGTCAGTGCTCCAAAGGTGAAAGAAGATTGCGTCTGTGGCATACTGTTCCCAGCGCAGAGGACCAACAGACCACCCTGCTGTAAGGAGAGGTATTCATGATGTTCATGGTCAAGACAACATGTTTCTGCCGCGAGGTGTGTTGATTTATGGTCTGGCATTCGATGCACTGTTTAACAATATAACAGATTACCATATGAACTCCACGCCTTACTCTGAGCATAGATGTGTTTACGCATAGATAATGTCAGCATGTAGAGACAGAACCAGGTCTCTCGAACTTCAACAATGCGCCACACACACATTTATTTCTTGTGCAGTTTACGAATGGAATGATTGACAAGTCACTGGATTCTATGGATTTTGAAGCAGAGTTACAGTGGAAGCAATTAAAAAAGGTTGAATAAATTAAAAACACAGCAAAGGCGGAATGAACAAAAAATGAAGCGGTTCATCAATTAATTTCATCAGTTAAACGAACGATTTAAAGTTCAATCAATTTGTACAGTACTGAGTTGCAAAGTAAGAGGCATTCCAGTCTACACTTAAAATGACACGAAAAGCTGACACCACAAAGTGCAGTGACAAGCACCAGAGTAAACTGCATTGAGGAGGCTAAAGGAAGGAACATTCTATTGAATTGTAGACGGAAAGAAAAGCCTAGCAAACGCCAAATACCGCACACACTACAGCTCGAGAACTAGTCACTATCTATTAGCACAATATGTTAAAAGCACTGAAAGAACATGTTGAAGGACTTTATAGTAAAGTGCATGTCATGGAGTCACTAGCTGTTAGCGTCACCATGGATAGATGTCTGTTGTGGTCGACGAAGACGTCAGTGACTCCGCATGTGTGAGCCCAAGTCAAAGCTGGACACACAGATACGTCCACACTCTGGGCATGCGACAGCTGTCATTGGGTCAGGTCTCCTCTCTTTGCGGGCTTGGCGCTTCTGGTCCAATTCCTGCAAACGCTTCTCTTCGAAGCTATTTACTCCTTTGTGGTCAGCATGTCGCCAGGCACTGCGGTCTGTGGCAAGTGTTTCCCAGCCATTGAAGCGGGATGCCACAGGCTGCCAGTGATGCTTTCAGGCAGTCTTTGAAGCGTTTGAGTGGCCACCCAGTGTTCCTTGTTCCAGCTGCCAGCTCGGAGAAGAAGACCATTTGGAAGTCGTGTGTCGTCCATTCGTACCACATGCCCAACCCATCTCAACTGCGCTTTCATGATCACCGCCTCGATACCAGGCATCTTTGCTCTGCGAAGCACTTTTGTGTTGGAAATTCTGTCCTCCCAGGAGATGCCCATGATGCCCATGATCTTACGCTGGCAGCGGAGGTAGAACTGATCCAGAGTCTTCAGTTGTTTCATGTACAGTGTCCAGGTCTCACAGACGTATAGCAGCGCGAGTGAGAACAACTGCTCTGTAGACTGCCAGCTTGGTACTTAGAGTGAGGCCACGCTCTCACCACACTCTGTTCCAAAGCCTGCCGAAGGAAGCTTCTGCTTTTGCCAGTCTGTTCAACACTTCTTTATCCAAGCCACATGATGAAGACAAGCAGCTCCCCAAGTAGGTGAAGTTGTCAATATTGTTCAGGGTCGTGTCCTCCATCACGATCTTTGGTTCTGGAGGAGAGAGGCAGCGAGCTGGTTGGAGCATCACTTCTGTCTTCCGCAGGCTGATCTTCAAGCCAAAGGCCTTTGCTGCTGGAGACAGGCAACTGGCAAGCTCTTGCAGGTCTGGTTCGTTGAGTGCTGCGAGTGCACAGTCATCGGCAGACAGGAAGTCTCTCACAAGGGCCTGAAGAACTTTTGTTCTGGCCTTCAAGCGCCTTAAGTCGAAGAAGCGCCCATCGCATCTGTAGCAGACAGTGATCCCTACGTTGGTATTGGAGAGAGCAGAGAGACCGACATTGTGGTGAACATGAGGCTGAACGGGGTTGGTGCCAGGACACATCCTTGCTTCATTCCGTTGGACACGGGGAAGGGGTCAGACACAGTGCCGTTTTCCACTACGCGAGCCATCATGCCGTCATGGAAGGATCGTATAATCTTCTTGAAAAATTTCGGTGAGCAGCCAAGTTTGGACAGAATAGCCCAAAGACCCTCGCGACTGACGGTATCGAAAGCCTTTGTCAGGTCACAAAGAGGATCTAGAGATTCTGATTCTGTTCCCGGCACTTCCCTTGCAGCTGGCGAACAGCAAAGATCATGTCGATTTCCCCCTGTTGCTCCTGAAGCCCACACTGGCTCTCAGAGACGACATCGTCCAGAAGTGGTGTATGATGCGATTCGGGATGACCCGGGCCATAACCTTTCCTGCTATGCTCAATAGTGAGATGCCTGTGTGGTTGTCGCACGATCCTCTGTCGCCCTTGTTCTTGTATAGGTGAATGATGTTGGCATCCTTAAAGTCTTGTGGTACTGCCCCTCACCTCAGAACTGCTGCATCAACTCAGTTAGCCTGTCGATCATAGCCTCTCCACCAGCCTTGAAGATCTCAGGGGGGATGCCATCAGGGCCCGGTGCTTTCCAATTTGGAGCTGCTTGATCGCCTTCTGGATTTCCTCCCTAGTTGGTGGGTCGTCAAGCAATGTCAAAACTGGACGATGGGTCATGTCCCGGATCGCTTGCTGATCGATCTGAGATGGTCTATTCAGAAGCTGCTTGGGCAACCCATGGCCTCCATATACTTCTTTGCCCAGGATTCATTGACTCCATCTCATCTCTGCTTTCCCAAGTCATGGGGCGACAGGCGAGTGGCAGGTGGGAGATGGCACTGGGAGCTGCTAGCCACGGACCTGCATTCAGGCGGTCAGGGCAGGATGGTGGTCACTCTACTCACCAGGGCAAGAGTAGGTTTCGGCAGCCACCTTGGCGACGGGGCAGCCCTATTCAGGGATAGCACTGCTCCTCCCTCATGGGGAGGGGCCTAGAAAATGTGACCTAAAGAAAGCTTGCCTCAACCCATCCTGTCAGCATACTGCAGCTGACCGGACATCTAACAACGCAGTCGAAATCGTTCAAAAAGATCTACGACAAAGATCAAACGCATTTTATGTGTTGGAGCCTGGAATATCCGGACTCTAATGGACAACAGGAGGAGCGACAGACCAGAGCGTCGAACAGCACTTGTGGGCCAAAATTAAAACATTACAAAGTTGATATTGCTGCACTTAGCCAGACGCACCTGGCAGACACTGGAGAAATCACAGAAGAAGGAGCTGGATACACCTTCTTCTGGACAGTAAGGCCTCTGGAGGATAAAACAGAAGCAGGAGTGGGCTTTGCCATCCGCACCTCTCTGGTAACGAACCTAGAGTCTCTCCCAAAGGGCATTGGTGATCGTCTGATGACTGTGAAATTGGCTCTCCTAGGAAAGCAGCACCTGACACTCGTCAGTGTGTACGCCCCCACCATGACCTACACCCAAGAACAGAAGGAACTGTTCTACCAGAGCTTCTCAAGCTTGCTACGCAGTATCCCAAAGGATGACAAGCTTTTACCTCTTGGGGACTTCAACGCTCGTGTGGGCAGGACTCCCAGTCTTGGCCAATATCATCGGACCGCATGGAATGGGACAGGAAAACTCAAATGGCCAGCTGCTTCTTACACTCTGCGCCGAGTTTGGTTTGACCATCACCAACACACTGTTCCAGCTGCCGGACATCCACAAGGCCACCTGGATGCACCCTTGCTCCAGACACTGGCACTTGATCGACTATGTGATCACTAGGCGGCATGACATCCAGGATGTCCACGTCACAAGAGCAATGAGGGGAGCGGACTGCTGGACTGACCACCTGCTGCCGAGGTGCAAGCTCTCTTTTTCATCGCTGGCACCAACAGACGTCAGAAAGCCGACATCAAGAAGAAACTGGATATCCAGAAACTAAATGATCCAGCGACAAGGGAAACCTTCGTGACCAACCTTGCGAACCAGCTCAATAGTTTACTAGATGAAGCTGACTTAGAAAAGGCCCTGGTAAACATCAGAAACGCAGTCTACAACTCTGCCAGGCTGTCTCTTGCGAACCCACAGAGAAAACACCAGGACTGGTTCGACAGCAACGACACGGAGATCGGCAGACTGCTACAGCAGAAGCACGAAGCCCACATAAGCTGCCTCAACGACAACAGATCAACAGCCAAGCATGATCGTCTCAAGCATCTCAGAGGCAAGGTCCTGGCTGAGCTGAGACTGATGGAGGATAATGGTGGAAAGATAAGGCTGCAGAGTTACAACAGTACGCTGATGAGCACAACTCCAAGAAGTTCTTTGCAGGCCTGATGACTGTGTATGGCCCCTCCTCCATGCCATGGCACCTGCATGGACAGCTGATGGCACCCTGCTTACTGAGAAGTGTGACATGTACAGCGGTGGTGTGACCACTTCAGCGAGCTTCTGAATAGACCATCTCAGATCGATATGCAATTCGCACAATATGTTAAAAGCACTGAAAGAACATGTTGAAGGACTTTATAGTAAAGTGCATGCCAGGGAAATCAACAGATAACGTTGATACTTTAAAGTAAAGTGCATGTCAGGGAAATTAACAGATAACGTTGATACTTTCCTGGTGCAGGGTGACATGTCTGCTTTGGAGAGGAAGAGCGAGTAAGCTGTGAGGGCGTCATTTCAATGGAAGAGCCAACATCGGCTTTGTGGTGTTGAAAATGGATCTGCACCAGCTAATGGTGGACTGATGGTAGTATTGTTTTCAAACGCTTCTGATCAAAAATGCTGGAGACAGCAGAAGGCGTATTTAAAGATTGTTTGGAAAAACAAATACATAATTACGAGGAAAATGGATTGTCCTGCAACTTTTCAGTCTCACGGAAAATCGATCTTGGTACTCCCCACCCCCGACTCCTGTCTCTCATGCCCCTTCCTCATCCCACTCCCTGTCTCTCTGTCATCCAGTCCCCCACACTCCACTCACGCCAACTAGTTCTATAACCAGCACCTTCCTCTCTCAGTCGCTGAGCTTTTATCTTCCCATCTTCACCTACCTTGTGGTGACCTTGCCAAGTCTTCATCGATTTCTCCATCGCCGTCATCGTCTGAAAGAGAGGGAAGAACGTACCGTATGATTGCACACGCGTGCGTGCGCGCGCGCACGGACACACACACATGCACACACACATTCACACACACACATACACACATATGCACACACACACACACACACACACACACACACACACACACACACACACACGCACATGCACGTGCACACACACACACACACACACACACACACACACACACACACACACACAAAACACACACACACACACACAGACACGCGCGCGCGCGCGCGCGCACATACACACACACACACACGCACCCAGCAAGACATAATTACCAAATCAGTCACACATTGCTCTTTTGTTTGCCTTTGGAAACTAACGTGGAACCACTGCGGCGCGAATCAAAGCGACAATTCCATTACAACACAGACACTGTTGGGTCTTCTTCAGGCATAACAACAACAGTCAAAACGATGGAAACAATATCATCAACAATAACATTATCAACAACAACACAACAACAACAACAACAACAGCAACAACAACAACAACAACAATAACGGCAAGAAGAAGAAGAGTTTCAGATCGCCCAGGACTCGAACTCAAACCAACGGCACAAACTTACCCACGTTTGTTCCACAGCTCCTCGTCAACTCTGTTGTCACAATCATTATCCTCGAGATCACCTGCCACCATAACGCTTTCCACACACAGCTACACACACACACACACACACACACACACACACACACACACAAACACACACACACACACACACACACGCACGCACACACACACACACACACACACACACACACACACACACACACACACACACACACACACACACACACACACACACACACACACACACACACACACACACACAAAACTGGTAATTTGACTCCTGCCTTTTCGGTTTTAAGGAGAATGCTTTGTTTATTATTCAATATTTCTTGCAGTCATTGCAACACCAAGCTGCTCTGTAAGTTGCTGGAATGGTGCTCGGTACTTATCCTTGGAATTTATTAGTTTATTGTAATTTAGTCCCTTGTGGATTCATTCCAAGAACTGGCCCTCAGCACTTGTGTCTTAAGAGGTTATCTTTCTATATTTTCTACTTTTCACAGAAAATGTAGCATGTTTTGCTCTTTCATGATTTTCATTTGCTTCTCAGGTGGCACCTTTGATTTTTTTTTTTTTTTTTTTTTTTGAAAACTCAACAAACATACTACGGTATTACACACCAGCCTTTTTCTGGGATAGCATTCTTCTTAAAACCGAAAAGGCAGAGGAGTCAAAATACCACTTTCCGCGGTCACTGAGGAGAAACAGTCAGGTTTCGAAATACCGGTATCTGACCCAGGAGTTATATATGTTAGTGAGCTTCCTCCCCATTGGAGATTGTTTCCCCCTTTGGAGACTATAAGCCTGCTGAAGGTTCAATTTAAGAAGCATTTATTATTCCCCATTTACCTACTCAAGCATATACTGTCAGTTAGGCAGAATTATCTACCACTGCAGATAGGAAGGCTTATCACCCCCCCCCCCCCCCCCCCCCTATTTCTAAATCTATGACATAAGAGAAAGCTTTGTTTATTATTCAATATTTCTTGCAGTCATTGCAACAC
>JADBJO010023491.1:22500-26491 GCA_016801955.1 Conus betulinus
TTTAGTTGAAGGTGCAATATTTCACTGGTAAATCAAATCTATGCAATGGACGATTCTGAAAGCAAAAGCATTGGCAGAGAAACGAGGAATGAAATGTCACAGCAGTCGTGTCAAAGCACGGTTTTTGTTGTTGTTGTTGTAACTAATCATTCCATGTAAGGGCGTGAAGAGGCCACCCACACTGAGATCATTATCAAAGCTGCCTAAACATGTCACGACATTTCAGACCAGAAGAGGCCACTTCATCTTTCTGTTTGTTAACAGAGATGTTGAATGGTATGCAAGAAGATCGAATTTCGTTCTGAAACTGTGTTTTAAAAAAAGCTATGTATTGTGTGTCTGCACATTATAATTATCAAGCCATTAGCATTGTCAAGCACATTGAGTAGCGCACTACCTGACCAACCCTTGCAAGGTTGGGGTTTGATTAATGTGGTCTGCTATTGCCTTCATGTAATGAGATTCATGTATCTGTGAAGACTTACTCCCTAAATTATGGAATGCTTCATATTGTAAATCTGCAGATACTTCCCTTCAGTTGTACTGAAGAGTTCCACCCATGGAGACGTCAAACCCATCACATCTATTCCTTGTAGAAAGCAAGAGCCAGTAAACTAGGAAGAATCTCTTGGAATGAACTTGACAGGTCTTTGGAGAGAAACCCTCCTCAGAGAAATATGTCGGCCCTGAAGTCCTTACAGTCTGGGTGGCCGCGCCGCATCCAGGTCATGACTCCCAAATGCCCTTCCACTACCGTTTTTTTTTCGTCTTTATTTTTCTGGCGCTGCCAGGATTCAAACCCGCTATTTTCAGATGGATGGGCATCTAAAGGCATGCCTTTTCAGACAGATATCTGACCCCACTGCCAACGGGACACCTGTTCTAAGAAGTTTGACCCCGCTGCTAACGCGACACCTGTTCTAAGACGTCTGAACCTACTGCTAACGGGACACCCGTTCTAAGATGTCTGACCCCACTGCTAACAGGACACCTGTTCTAAGATGTCTGACCCCACTGCTAACGGGACACCTGTTCTAAGATGTCTGACCCCACTGCTAACGGGGACCACCTGTTCTAAGATGTCTGACCCCACTGCTAACGGGACACCTGTTCTAAGATGTCTGACCCCACTGCTAACAGGACACCTGTTTTGGACACCTATTCTAAGATGTCTGACCCCACTGCTAACGGGACACCTGTTGGGACACCTGTTCTAAGATGTCTGACCCCACTGCTAATGGGACACCTGTTCTAAGATGTCTGACCCCACTGCTAACGGGACACCTGTTCTAAGATGTCTGACCCCACTGCTAACGGGACACCTGTTCTAAGATGTCTGACCCCACTGCTAACGGACACCTGTTCTAAGATGTCTGACCCCACTGCTAACGGGACACCTGCTCTAAGATGTCTGACCCCACTGCTAACGGGACACCTGTTCTAAGATGTCTGACCCCACTGCTAACGGGACACCTGTTCTAAGATGTCTGACCCCCCCACTGCTAACGGGACTCCTGTTCTAAGATGTCTGACCCCACTGCTAACGGGACACCTGCTCTAAGATGTCTGACCCCACTGCTAACGGGACTCCTGTTCTAAGATGTCTAACCCCACTGCTAACGGGACACCTGCTCTAAGATGTCTGACCCCACTGCTAACGGGACACCTGTTCTAAGCTGGAAATTGATATCCTTATGAAGTTCACTTTTGTTCCTCCTCGACCAGATCCAGCTGGAACTTTTTCAGCTGCCCCTGCCATTGCCTTCAGGGTTCTGGTCCTCTTCTTCGTACCTGAAATCCCGAACTGTTTTTTATGAGGTCATAGGCTGATGAGCCTACAAATACCCCTGGCTGCAACCTCTAGAACCTAGACCTGGAAGCTAGATTTTCTCCAACTGTTAGCTACACTGGCATACTTCTCAGACTTATAGATGTGCGCTCTTGCTCCATTCTGCTTTCGTATGGCACAGTGAGTTCGATCGGAATGATTTGTTTTGAAGAACCTGAGAGAACAACACTATTCGGTCTCATGCCACAGTAGATATCATCTTCAGTTCTTCAGAGAGAGAAAATTTGTTGCAAAATTGTGTCTGTTCAAACCGCTTACTTCTTCCGAGTAGCGACTGGCTGACATAGAGAATCGGATTGCATATCTTGCATCATCTCCATCAACATGAAAACAAGTCCTTAAGGTCTGCAGAAATGTATCATCTTGCATCATCTCCATCAACATGAAAACAAGTCCTTAAGGTCTGCAGAAAGGTATCATCTTGCATCATCTCCACCAACATGAAAGCAAGTCCTTAAGGTCTGCAGAAAGGTATCATCTTGCATCATCTCCACCAACATGAAAGCAAGTCCTTAGGTCTGCAGAAAGGTATCATCTTGCATCATCTCCACCAACATGAAAGCAAGTCCTTAAGGTCTGCAGAAAGGTATCATCTTGCATCATCTCCACCAACATGAAAGCAAGTCCTTAAGGTCTGCAGAAAGGTATCATCTTGCATCATCTCCACCAACATGAAAGCAAGTCCTTAAGGTCTGCAGAAAGGTATCATCTTGCATCATCTCCACCAACATGAAAGCAAGTCCTTAAGGTCTGCAGAAAGGTATCATCTTGCATCATCTCCACCAACATGAAAGCAAGTCCTTAAGGTCTGCAGAAAGGTATCATCTTGCATCATCTCCACCAACATGAAAGCAAGTCCTTAAGGTCTGCGAAAGGTATCATCTTGCATCATCTCCACCAACATGAAAGCAAGTCCTTAAGGTCTGCAGAAAGGTATCATCTTGCATCATCTCCACCAACATGAAAGCAAGTCCTTAAGGTCTGCAGAAAGGTATCATCTTGCATCATCTCCACCAACATGAAAGCAAGTCCTTAAGGTCTGCAGAAAGGTATCATCTTGCATCATCTCCACCAACATGAAAAGCAAGTCCTTAAGGTCTGCAGAAAGGTATCATCTTGCATCATCTCCACCAACATGAAAGCAAGTCCTTAAGGTCTGCAGAAAGGTATCATCTTGCATCATCTCCACCAACATGAAAACAAGTCCTTAAGGTCTGCAGAAAGGTATCATCTTGCATCATCTCCACCAACATGAAAACAAGTCCTTAAGGTCTGCAGAAAGGTATCATCTTGCATCATCTCCACCAACATGAAAACAAGTCCTTAAGGTCTGCAGAAAGGTATCATCTTGCATCATCTCCACCAACATGAAACAAGTCCTTAAGGTCTGCAGAAAGGTATCATCTTGCATCATCTCCACCAACATGAAAACAAGTCCTTAAGGTCTGCAGAAAGGTATCATCTTGCATCATCTCCACCAACATGAAAACAAGTCCTTAAGGTCTGCAGAAAGGTATCATCTTGCATCATCTCCACCAACATGAAAACAAGTCCTTAAGGTCTGCAGAAAGGTATCATCTTGCATCATCTCCACCAACATGAAAACAAGTCCTTAAGGTCTGCAGAAAGGTATCATCTTGCATCATCTCCACCAACATGAAAACAAGTCCTTAAGGTCTGCAGAAAGGTATCATCTTGCATCATCTCCACCAACATGAAAACAAGTCCTTAAGGTCTGCAGAAAGGTATCATCTTGCATCATCTCCATCAACATGAAAACAAGTCCTTAAGGTCTGCAGAAAGGTATCATCTTGCCATCATCATCTCCATCAACATGAAAACAAGTCCTTAAGGTCTGCAGAAAGGTATCATCTTGCATCATCTCCATCAACATGAAACCAAGTCCTTAAGTCTGCAGAAAGGTATCATCTTGCATCATCTCCATCACCAACATAAAACAAGTCCTTAAGGTCTGCAGAAATGTATCATCTTGCATCATCCTCCATCAACATGAACAAAACAAGTCCTTAAGGTCTGCAGAAAGGTATCATCTTGCATCATCTCGCATCAACACGAAAACCATTCCTTAAGGTCCTTAAGGTCATGCCGAAACCGTCCTTAATCAGTATCATCTTGCATCAT
>JADBJO010023492.1:10000-17500 GCA_016801955.1 Conus betulinus
ATATTCGTTCATGTCTGGCACCATGGTATTTTTAGGTGTGGGATATTCGTTCATGTCTGGCACCATGCTATTTTTAGTGTGGGATATTCGTTCATGTCTGGCACCATGCTATTTTTAGGTGTGGGATATTCGTTCATGTCTGGCACCATGCTATTTTTAGGTGTGGGATATTCGTTCATGTCTAGCACATGTTATTTTCGGTGTGGGATATTCGTTCACATATCTGACATCATGCTATTTTCGGTGTGGGATTACCCATTTATATTTCTGGCACCATGTTATTTTCAGTGTGGTATGTCCGTCCATATCTGGTGCCCTCTTATTTTTGTGTGTGTAGGATTTCCGTTCATAGCTCTCACCTTGTTATTTTCAGAGTAGGATATCCGTTCATATCTGGCAGCAGCATGTTCTTTTCGGTGTTAGATATCCGTTCATATCTGTCACTATGTTATTTTCGGTGTAGGATATCCGTTCATATCTGGCAGCACGTTACTTTCGGTGTAGAATATCCGTTCATATCTAGCAGCATGTTATTTTCAGTGTAGGATATCCGTTCATATCATATCTGGCACCATGTTATTTTTCGGTGTAAGGTATCTCCTATACTGTGTAAGCTGGCATCCACGACACTTTCGCCATAAGACATAGGATATCCGTGCACCCCCTTTCAACAATTTACTTAATCGGTCATGTGCAGGATATCCGTGCGCACTTGACATCATGTTACTTTTCTCCGTGAGGTGCAGGGTACCCAGTCCACACCTGGCACTGTTACTTTCTCCGTGAGGTGCAGGGTACCCTGTGAACGCCTGGCATTGTTACTGTCTCTGTAAGGTGTTGAATACTCAATGCACGCCTGGCACCATGTTACTTTCGCCGTAAAGTGTGGGATACTCGGTGCACGCCTGACACTATGTTACTTTCGCCGTAAAGTGTGGGATACTTGGTGCACGCCTGATACTATGTTACTTTCGCCGTAAAGTGTGGGATACTTGGTGCACGCCTGACACTGTTACTTTCGCCGTAAAAGTGTGGATACTTGGTGCACGCCTGACACTGTTACTTTCGCCGTAAAGTGTGGGATACTCGGTGCACGCCTGGCACTATGTTACTTTCGCCGTAAAGTGTGGGATACTTGGTGCACGCCTGACACTGTTACTTTCGCCGTAAAGTGTGGGATACTTGGTGCACGCCTGACACTGTTACTTTCGCCGTAAAGTGTGGGATACTTGGTGTGCGCCTGATACTATGTTACTTTCGCCGTAAAGTCTCTCTCTCTCTCTTCAGTTCATCTCTCTCTCTCTCTCTCTCTCTCTCTCTCTCTCTCTCTCTCTCTGTCTCTTCACTTCACATCACACTCTCCATTTTTCTTCCCCTTCTCTCTTTGTTACTCCCACCTTTCTGCTCTTGCATGCGCGCGCGCGCGCGCGCGCGCTCGTGTGTGTGTGTGTGTGTGTGTGTGTGTGTGTGTGTGTGTGTGTGAGAGAGAGAGAGAGAGAGAGAGAGAGAGAGACACACACACACACACACACACACACACACACACACACACACACACACACACACACACACACACACACTTACTTGTGAGCAATCTGAGGGTGCACAAGCTCGCGCGAGGGATGGGGGTAACAGACGTGGTCGATGCTATGCACAGTAGCGCATGTCATGTGTTCCGCCAGCTGTGGGGCTGGGGTTGGGGGTGGGTTGGTGGTTAGGGAAACTGTGGTATGTCTGTCCATTGATTGTCTTACTAGTGTTTCATAGGTAAGTACCTTCTTTTTTCTTTGTCATTTACGTCTCTTTCATTAATCAACGTCATCGTCATCATCATCATCATCATCATCATCATCATCGTTATCATCATTATCATCATCTTCTTCTTCTTCTTCTTACTAGTATATTGTGTTTGTTATTACGAACATTATTGCTATCACTAATACCAGTAGCTATTCATCGTGAGCGTCACTGCTGCTGCTGCTGTGTTGTTGTTGTTGTTGTTGTTGTGTTGTCAATGTTGTTACAGATCAGTGATAGCAGCGTCATCTTCTGAGTGTTGGTTTCCCACATATAGTCATAGAGACCGCCTGAACGTGAATACACATGCGCGCGCGCTCGCACGTTCGCACGCGTGCACTTGCACACAGGTGCGAGCGCGCGCGCGTACACACACGCACACAGATAAGTGTGCTCACTGTTGTTATTATCATTATTATTATCATTATTATGGTTATTATTATTATTGCCGTCGTTGTTTATTATTCTTCTTCCCCTTCTTTCTTCTTCTTCTTCTTCTTCTTCTTCTTCTTCTTCTTCTTCTTCTTCCTTTACCTTCTTCCCTTCTTCTTCTTCTTCTCTTCTTCTTTTCTTCTTCTTCTTCTTCTTCTTTCTTCCCCTTTGTTTTCTGCTTCGTCTTCTTTCTTCTTCGTCGTCGTCTTCTTCTTCTTACGACCCAAGCATGCCATGTGCTGCACCCTTCCCCCCTCTCTCTGTCTCTTTTCTCTCTCTGTCTCTGTCTGTCTGTCTGTTTCCCATTGGTCCATCCATCCGTCCCTCTGCCTGCCTGTCTGTCTCTCTTTCTCTCCTATCCGTCGGTCTGTCTGTCTGTCCAGCTGCTGTCGGTGTGTCTGTCTCTGTCTGTCTGTCTTTCTGTCTGTCTCCTTCTCCTGTCTATTTGTCTGTCTGTCTGTCTCCTTTTGATTATCTGTCTGTCCATATGTCTATCACTCTGAATGTCTGTCTGTCTGTCTCTTTCCTGTCAGTCTGTTTCTCTCTCCCTCTCTCTCGATCTCTTCTTTTTTTTTTTTCTCCCCCCCCCCCCCCCCCTTTCCGCTTTTTTCCTCTCTCGTTTCTTCTGTCCGCCCTGCCCCCCCCCCCACATCTCTCTCTCTCTCGCTCTGTCACGCACGCACGCACGCACGCACGCACGCACACACACACACACACACACACACACACACACACACGCACACACACACATGAAACAATACATGTAGGTCGGGAAGCAACGACCACATAGAACGTGATATGCACAGCTGTTGAAAATGCTGGCTATACAAAGTCTTTGTCAAACACTGGTATGCACACAAACGAACTAACAATGACAAAAACTTGTGTTCTCTTTCTCTCCCATCTC
The DNA here is from genome assembly GCA_016801955.1 of Conus betulinus. Lineage (NCBI taxonomy): Eukaryota > Metazoa > Mollusca > Gastropoda > Neogastropoda > Conidae > Conus > Conus betulinus. The sequence goes on from JADBJO010023492.1 coordinate 13,137, forward strand.
TCTCTCTCTCTCTCCTCTGTTCTCTTTCAAAGACTCTCAGACACAAGACACGCATACATACAGACAGACAGACACACTCTCACCCTCTCACACTCTCTCTCTCTCACACACTCTCTCTCTCTCTCACACTTTCAAGCTCATGAGTACACACACATGACACAAGACACGCATAAGACAGACAGACAGACACACACGCACACACACACCCACCCACCCACCCACACTCACACACACACAAATGCACACACACGCACACACACCTTGTGCTTGTGTGCTCACGCATGCACACACGCACGCACAAGCTCATGAGTACACACAAATGTGTGCATGCACCAAAGAGAGAGAGAGAGAGAGAGAGAGAGAGAGAGAGAGAGAGAGAGAGATTTTCCTCTTGAACCAAACCTCTGGGTGTGGACTTAATCTTCGACGTGGAAGTCTTCTATCTCTTTTCTTCTTCACCCACCTGTGGGTTTCTAACTGAGTCGGTCTTTCTCACCTTGTCTTTTGACGCCAAAGCCCTGCGTGAAAGACCTTGCTTCCACTTCTGTCGCCCAGACCACGTTTCTTTCGACTCTGTCCTGCTCACTCTTCTCTCTCTCTCGTGTCGCGTTTCTCTTCTCTCGTCGTTCTCCGCTCAGTTTCTATAGGGATTGAACCAAAGAATCTCCCTTAAGCCATTCCGTTGTCCATTCCCCGTTCAGTTTATACAGGGATTGAACCAAAGAATCTCCCTTAAGCCATTCCGTTGTCCATTCTCCGTTCAGTTTATACAGGGATTGAACCAAAGAATCTCCCTTAAGCCATTCCGTTGTCCATTCTCCGTTCAGTTTATACAGGGATTGAACCAAAGAATCTCCCTTAAGCCATTCCGTTGTCCATTCTCCGTTCAGTTTATACAGGGATTGAACAAAGAATCTCCCTTAAGCCATTCCGTTGTCCATTCTCGTTCAGTTTATACAGGGATTGAACCAAAGAATCTCCCTTAAGCCATTCCGTTGTCCATTCTCCGTTCAGTTTATACAGGGATTGAACCAAAGAATCTCCCTTAAGCCATTCCGTTGTCCATTCTCCGTTCAGTTATACAGGGATTGAACCAAAGAATCTCCCTTAAGCCATTCCGTTGTCCATTCTCCGTTCAGTTTATATACAGGGATTGAACCAAAGAATCTCCCTTAAGCCATTCCGTTGTCCATTCTCCGTACAGTTTATACAGGGATTGAACCAAAGAATCTCCCTTAAGCCATTCCGTTGTCCATGTTGCTTCTCTACCGCCAGTGACTTCCTCTCCAGCTGCATTCCTCCACACATCAGCATCTACACACATTCCTACATAGTAGCTTAGCTAGCGACCACCTCTCGTCAGGTGGACACCAAATTTTCAAGGCGACCTCGGAGGTCACTTTCACACAGTAACTATCCTATAGAAAGCTATGACGACATCGTCCTCACGCATCACAACCATCCTGACAACAGCATCAGCACAGTGCCTTACAGCAATACCGACCCAACAAGCAAAAGACTCCTGTTCTTCAAGCGAACGGGCTCGGTATATTTTCCAAACAACTTCAGCTGACTGAGCCTTCAACACTCACTTGATGTTCCGAGGTCCTAGTGGATAAATTTGTCTCCCTTTGGCTATCAGGAAGGTTCGAACTCGGGAAGGGTCCTCACCGCCCTTAGATGCCAACCATCACCTGACGAAATAGTTATCTGACAACCTCCTCCTCCTCCCCACAGTGTGAACATCTGTGCTGAGTGAGGGTACTACTGGTTTTAGGCCACTAACCTATTTCTCCATGTTATGGATGGTGCGGTGCTGAGCGTATTACTGTCCGACTCTCACTCTCAAAAGTTTGAATGCGCGAAACGATTATTCCCTGCACACACACCCACACCACACGAAAAGGGACAGCCAGGCAACACACACGTGAAGTTTCTTTCTTTTATATGCGGCCTGAACCATCAGATCATGAACACATATCAATATACATCAGCACAAAATCAATACACGCCGCCACCAGCAAGCTTCGACCGTCGCTCTCAAAACTGACACATTAAACATTTCTTTTCTGGCACAGTTCTCTCTGGCACCGTCAGTGGTGTCCCAGCAGACACTGTCCACACAGCTGGCTGCAACGAGGCCAGGTCACAGGCTTCACGCGGCAAGCAGAGCCGCTCACGATTTGACGGTGAGATTAACGTCCTATCGGCCTGTGGCCCTTAAGGACAAGACCGCTCACGAGTACAGTTCGAAGTGGAGTCCCACAGGGCACACCCACACAGCAGAAAATCACGTCAGAGTAAGGACCTGGCGGTCAGCCTCTCCATGTCGTCTTGAGGGAGAATCCTGAGGCCCTTTACTACACAAGGCCACTACTGACCTGGCGGTCAGCCTCATCATGTCATCTTGATGGAGAATCCAGAGGCCCTTTACTACACAAGGCCACTACTGACCTGGCGGTCAGCCTCACCATGTCATCTTGATGGAGAATCCAGAGGCCCTTTACTACACAAGGCCACTACTGACCTGGCGGTCAGCCTCACCATGTCGTCTTGATGGAGAATCCAGAGGCCCTTTACTACACAAAGGCCTCTACTGACGTGGCGGTCAGCCTCACCATATCGTCTTGATGGAGAATTCAGAGGCCCTTTACTACACAAGGCCACTACTGACCTGGCAGTCAGCCTCACCATGTCGTCTTGACGGAGACAGCGGCTGGAGTACGGGCTGTACCCCCACACCTGATGGTAAACAGTTCCAGGCCGGACTCAGTGGCCTCACCGATACCTGGGGAACTGATTAACTACATTGGCTACCTAGTCTACACCTACATATTTATCGTCCTTTTTGTCACTAGCAGCCATTCTTCACATTATACATTTCACTGGAATTTGGGGAAAAATACCCATAATATAGTCAACTAAGTTTCAATACAATGGGTGCATTACAATAGAAAAATTCCTCAATTAGCACCATGAGTGATTACATTGAAGAAAAGATTTCCTCATGTCCCCTTTTCAAAGTACCAAGAATACAATTATTACAGATAAACGAAGATTTCCATTTTCCCCCTTTTCATCAAGAAAAGATGTTTTCATCTTTCTACATTACCACCACTAGACGTGTCCACAACAGGAATCCGAATACATTTTCCAATAATTTATACACAATAATTTTCATTTCTCACTTCCAGAGCAAACTGACACTCACATCATTAGAATACTTAGGGGAAAGATAAAGAACGTTTAAAAAAAAACACTGATTCAATTTAATCACTTTACCCCCAATCACATATAATCTACATAATTATTCTCTCTCTTCCATCTACTCCCTTCATTCTTCTCAGCCTCATCTCGACTCACACATTTACTAACCACAACTTCCTACAGTCACCCAATGTCTCGTCAAGTCTTGTCAATCGCAAGCTTAATCAACGGAACAATTAAATATTCTAGGCCTTCACTAAGAACTGGAAAATTAATGACTACCTGTAGGAAAAAACCAGCTCCATCAGTACTGACCCTAACTTCCATGTAACTAGCCCCACATACCCGATTACCACCAAAACTAAGTTGCGAGCCTCTCTTTGGCACCGTGGGGATGTTTCCAGGCTGGCAAATCTGTAGGGACTGAAAGGGAATCCTCGTTCACCTGACTGACAACAAAACGCGGGTGAGTAGCTGTCAGGTCAACAGGTCAACAGGCAAAACTTTCGCCACCTCGGAACTGTCCCCACAATTTGGGACCGGACAAAAATGGTCCGTCACACTCCACCACGATGGAAATTCTGTTTGGTCCAAAGTGCTTAAAGCTCTTTGCGAGAGATTTTTGTTCCCTTGACACTCACTGGGAATATGTCACAAGGATAAATGAGGTACACGTTTATTCATTATTTTGTACATGAAAACGGCATCCTAGTCTAAGAGGGAGAGTAGGAAGTGTTTTGTAATCATTTACTTGAAGAGAAGAAAGATTTAAGAAGTATGAGCTTGGTATTTCGAGTGCATAAACTTTCAAATAGTTTTAGACAGTTTTAACCAGCTAAGTCCCAGCATGTTGATGCGTAGTCAATATCTGGTTGTACATATGCATGGAAGAATAATTTTCGAATATGCTGATCAAGTAATGCTGTATTCTGCTAAGCTGAAATACCTTACTTGAAAGTTCGTGAGTTGGAGACGAGACATGAAAAGATCAAGTGATATTGTTATCAATACCAAGACCAAGTAATCTGTGGGAATCAACTTCTTCTAAAATTTGATCATGGACTTTCACATCAACTAAATTAGATTTAATATTTCGACGTTACCGTTTTGTCGTTATTAACATCATCTTTGATTTTTGAGGAGGGAGAGCCATAGGA
>JADBJO010023492.1:20000-26490 GCA_016801955.1 Conus betulinus
GTACTTGCTGCTATTTCTATTGATGAGTAGCTTGAACATTTCAAAAACCTCCTTGAAAAGATGTTGACAGCACAGTAGAAACAGAAACGGTAACTGATTCGGAAAACACAGATGAAATTAGTTTTTCTTGATGACCCAATTTTAAAAGAAGTGTTTTTAGCTATAAATGCATTGAAAAAAAAACGGCAGACCTGTTGGTCCAGATGGATTAACTGGAGAATTGGTGACGAGATAATTGTTTACTTCCCTAAAATTTTCGATGCTATTTTTCGACAGAGGAAAATACCCTGATAGCTGGATGGAATCATTATAATACCATTGTTTAAAAAAAAGTAACATTAACGGTCCTGGAAACTACAGAGGAGTATCACTTTGTGGCATGCTCAGTGAACTATATAGTTCTATTACATATTACAAAGTTGCAAGTTCAGGTTGAACGTAGGTTTTATTGATTTTGAGAAGGCCTTTAACTCCATGTCAAGAAAACTTTTATAGGCGATTCTTCAAAAGAATCACGAGAAAAGAAAGCTGTATCATGTATATAAAAAATATATATTTCAATATCAAAGCAAAAGTATGGTCTGGCAACAAACTTAGAAACTGTGCTTTGTGCACATAGGGTTTGAAACAGGGATATTCTTGTAGTCCTGTATTGTTTTCTTGATTTATAAAATGAATTAGCATGAAGAAAAATCATTGAAAAGGGACGCCATTGAGCAACATTGTCACCTGAGATACTCGATTTATTTATCTTGTTACTAGCTGGAGATAATGCTTTGTGATCGGAAACCCAGTTAGATAACCTCCTAATTACAACTGTGAGGCTTCAGTTTAAGATACACGTGGAAAAGAGTAGCATTGTGGTTTTTAGAAAAAACGGGATACTTAGCAGCAAGAGAGAGATAGTTTTTGAATGGCAAGGCGATGGGTGTTGTGATTTGTTACAAATATTTTGGCATTTACAAACTATTTTTGAGGGTGCTCAGAAGATGTGAAAAACAGAGAAAAAAGGTAGAAAATCTTCAACGTTTCAATCATAGACCGTCTTCAGGACTTGGTATTTACTGTACTATCCTCATAGTTTTTCACCTGCCTGTCATGACCGTGTGAGCAGAACAACACATGCATTACTATGTATATGAAGACTTAATAATGATTCTTTGGTTGTGTTACGTAAACTTTGATGTGCAAGTTCAACCTATCGCTCAGTATGGTGCAGAGTTATGGGGATTGGATAAATCTGTTATTGAAATAGAAAAATTTCGCATGATTTCTTTTAAAAGGTTCTTGTGAATTCAAGTTAAACGCCAGCAATTCTTGTATATGGGGATATAGGTCCATGTCCTATGTACATCAACTATCATTTTCAATGTATTAGTTACTGTTTGAAAATTCTGTGTATGGATGGGGAAACGTTTACCACATAAGGCGTACAAAAATGTTGCTTAGTTTAGAAATGCGAAGTAAGAAATGTTTGGCATCAGGCATTCGTCATTTTTTTTGTGCATCAAAAATGGGTTTGGACTTGTTAGGATAAATCAAGGCATTGAAAATATCAACATCATCATAAACGAAATGCGTCAAAGGCTGATAACAACAGATGGCACAGATGGGAGGGACATGTTCAAAGCAGTGACAGATTCACTTTTTAAATAGAAAATTTAAATCATTTAGTAATTGTGTAGCATACATTATGCTTCATATTGACAGATATTTGAAAAAGTATATGACAAGGATGAGATTCGTAAAAGCTGACCTATTCGCCCAGCGATATGAGTGCACTAACAGGGACCAGCAAACAGTAAGTAATGAACAAAAAGGATAACCCTTGCTCCCATCATGAAATAAATATGCGCCCTTAATTCCAAACAAAACCTGCTTTCAACACCAAATCGCATAGCAGAAATGACAACACACTATACACTGAACAAACAAGGAGACAGGACAAGAAATTCAGGACACAAATATATCTATAACCTTCATTAACCTGTGTATATACTTTACAGTGAGTCAGGACACGAATATATCTATAACCTTCATTAACCTGTGCATACTTTACAGTGAGTCAGGACACGAATATATCTATAACCTTCATTAACCTGTGCATACTTTACAGTGAGTCAGGACACAAATCTATCTATAACCTTCATTAACCGTGTCGTACTTTACAGTGAGACTGCTGGATGCTGTGTGAAAAGCACCAACAAAAAAGATCCTTCCCCCAAAATCCAAGCTTGAAAAATGATACAGTGACCTTTATCTTATGGGCTGAGTCCATGATTGTTGTCGATGAACACTGAATACTGAAAGAAAGACATCCTCATAGTACAGGGTGATTGGAATGCCAAAATTTTGGCCTGACACTTACAACGACTGCAACAGTAGGAAAATTTGGCTTGGGAGAAACAAATGAACGAGGCATCCGACTGCTAGAATTTGCTAAAAGCCATTGCCTCACTGTAGCCAACACCCTTCACCCACACAAACTCTCAAGGACTGTGGCATTCACCCAATGGGCAAGTGCATAACCAGATCGATTTCATTCTGGCACCACAACGCTTCAAGTCGAGCATTAACAAGGCACAGACAAGAATCTTCCCAGGCGCTGACATTGGAAGTGCCCATGACCTTGTTCTGGCAAATCTTTAAGCTCAAACTCAAAGCGAAGCAAATATCAAAGAGCCCTTGCATCCACTTTAACCTGGAGAAACTGAAAGACCCAGAGATAGCCAAGGTATTTAAAGCCCAGGTAGATGGAAAGTTTGCTGCACTGAACCTTCTAGAAGACATGGATACACTTATCAACAACGCCAATGAAGTGTACATGAATGCCGGCGAAGAGCTCCTTGGCAGGGAGGAAGGAAGAAAAAGAAACCATAGATCACAGACGAAATCCTCGATCTGTGCAACATGAGACGTGGTAAACTCTTTTCAGACGGTGAGACGTCCTGGAAAGGTGGACAGAATATTGCACTGGCCTGTACAACTACCAGCTCCACCCAGATGGCTCCATATTGGAAAATAACGCTGTCAGCTGAACATGACAACCATTGCCCACCCATACTGAAAGAGGAGGTCAGAAACGCAATACAAAGCTTGAAAGAAGGGAAATCACCGGGTGGGGACAACATCCCAGCAGAATTGTTGTGGCAAGGTGGTGAGGCATATACCGCAGTCCTTCAAGCAGCATGCCAGAAAATACTTGATGAGAAGAGATGGCAGAACAGTGGTTGCAATCACCGGTGATTCCTCTGCCAAAGAAGGGCAACCTGAGACAATGCCAGAACTTTAGGACCATTAGTCTTATTAGTCACCCAAGCAAGATCATGCTGCAAATTCTCCTCAACAGACTGAAGTCAAGGGCCGAAGAAGCACTCGCCGAAGAACAAGCTGGTTTCAGAAAGGCGAAAAAAACACCATTGAGCAAATATTCAATTGCAGAATACTCATTGAGAAGCACCTTCAACACTAACGCGACTTGTTCCACAGTTTTATTGACTTCAAGAAAGCGTTTGACAGGGTTTGGCATGAGGAACTATGGCATGTGCTGAGAGGATATGGAATCGACGAAGGCATCGTGAGCGTGATAGAGGCCCTATACAAAAACTCCAACAGTGCAGTGCTCCTCAACAATCAGCTAGGGGAGAGTTTTTCAGAACAACTGTTGGTGTCAGACAAGGCTGTATCCTCTCTCCTGTGTTGTTCAATTTATTCTTGGAAAGGATAATGCAGGAGGCATTGGAAAACCATGAGATTTCTATCTCCATTAGCAGCAGATGAATATGCAACCTCCGTTTGCTGATGATATAGATTTGATAGGGGGAACGAGTGAAGAACTGCAGAAACTTACCAACAGACTTGTTGATAGAGCAGGTGCTTACAGAATGAAGGTCAGCGTCGAGAAATCCAAAACCATGGTAAACAGTGAGAACATGGATCATGCCACTATTTTCATGAACGGAGAACAAGTGGAAGATGTCGGAAACTTCAAATATTTAGGAGCAACCCCGATAAAGGATGAAAGCCGCAAAGCAGAAATAAGAATTCGTATTGGCACTGCCACTGCAGCCATGACCAAACTGAACAGAGTGTGGAAAAGGTAACATCTGATTCTCCATAAAATTTAAACTCTACAAAGCCCTGGTGGTCTCCATTGTACTGTATGGTTGCAAGGCATGGACAATGATGGCTGAAACTGAGAGGAAGATCCAGGCTTTCGAGAGCAAATGCCTCAGGAAACTCCTTCAGATCTTCTGGATAGAGCACAGGACCAATAAATATGTATGGAGCAGAACTGAGAACCTTGCTGGACCTCAGAAACCTCTCCTTTCAACTGTGAAGAGATGCAAGCTGATATGGTTTGGGCACAACACTCGACACACCAAGTCTGTCCAAAACAATCATGCAAGGCACCATCGAGGGCAGGAAAAGAAGAGGAAGACAGCGGATGAACTGGCATGAGAACATCAAAGAATGGACTGGACTCCATACACGTGAGCTGCTGCTGGCGGCTGCTGACAGAGGCAGATGGAGAGGGGAGGTTGCGTCTGCGGTCCTCAGATTTCCCCAACGACTACTTCTGTAGTTATGGGCCTGAGGTGAGGTGAAATCATGAAAGCACAGGAAACAATGTCTAAACTGTTGCTAATAGAATACTTAATACAATATAGACAAGTACATTTTTAACAGACATCCTGTTCAGGCATTTCAATGAATGGACTTCATAACTGCACAAACAATAAATCCCTGCTCGCAGTCGTCACGAACAAGACAGTGTGTGAAAAATAGGGGGTGAGCCACAGAGATCAGGTCAAAAAGCAGCAAAAGTGGGAGTGAATGCAAGGAGTGAATGCCCACAGAATTTGAGACTTCTTTTCTTTCATTCTGATCAATGAGAATGAGGATGATGAAGATATGCTACACATTTCCAATCAGGCCTGAGGCTGCATGACAGGAATGTACACTTACTTTCATAATGTATCCTACATCAACCAGGCCCAAGAGCCACAGACACCTGTGGCATTGGTAAGAAACAATTAGTAACACGCTGAGATACGCATTCATTACGGAAAGAGAACTCTAAATAGTGATCCTAGCCTTCCCAATTAACCAATAGGAAACTTAAGTCTGGGTAAGAGCTGGTCAAGACATAGAAATACCATAAACAGATGGCTCTGATGGGATTCAAACCTATGATCTTCATGCAAGAAATCCATGATGCAAACCACGTCTTCAGGTGGCTGGTACACTTGGAATTATCATCATAAGCTTAAAACACACACACACACACACACACACACACACACACACACACGCACGCGCACGCGCACGTGTGCATGCACGCACACACAAAAAGTTAGTCACAGCCACTCACTGTAACATCGCATATGTTGCTTGAAGACAAACGAAAACAAAAATCCACTGCCCCTCCCCCTTTCATCCCCTCCCTCCCTTCCCTTTACCTCTCTCCTCTCCCCTCTTTCCACTGTGTCTCTGCCCTGACACACGCACGCCCCTTGTCCATCAAAGGTAGCCAGCAATTCACTATCCCATCACCTCTTGCTCTCTCTGGTCCCTCCTTTCCCCTCCATTCGCCACATTGACATCACACGACAGGTTAAAACCATACCCCCTGTCAATCAAAGAGATCATGCAGTTCAACGCACTACCACCCTCCATGTCCCGCCCCTCCCCTCTTACTCCCTCTCACCCCTACCCTCAGCTAAGACTATAATCACAGGTGTGCTGGGCCTCTTTCCCCCTCTTGTCCCTCCTCTCCCCTCCGTTCTTTCCATGTGGACATCACACGACACGTTAAACCACACCTCCTGTCAATCAGAGAGACCATGCAGTTCAACGCATTACTACACTCCATATCCCCCCATTCCCCTCTTACTTTTTCTCACCCCTACCCACAGCTCAGAATATAATCACAGGCATGCTGGGCCTCTTCACTCTGCAACATCCATTTGAGCTGACGCAGTCTGCACACCTTGCTCCATCTGGTGAAGTACGAGTCTGTTCAGTGTTAACCAACAGCTGTGTCGCCAACCCAGACCTTTCAACTCACTACGTGGCAGTTGCAGTTTTCAGTGTGTGGACAGGTATTTAACTGATTTGTCTTTGTTTTGGTTCCACTCTCCTATCACATTTTGTATTCTTCACCATTTTATGAATACTTCTGCTTAATGTTTTTAAATGCATTTGCTTGAGAGAGCCTTTTCGTCTGTGGTTTGTAGTACTTCAGTGAAACTCCATATGGTGCTTATAGGCTGTGGTTCAACTCCATTTGTTGTGAAAATGCTGACCAGATGGTGACTTATGTGATTATTCTCCTTTGTGACTCCATCACACACACACATACGATCACTGATGTGACAGATTCAACCAACACAGATTTAGTGCCACTGTGCTGTGCACAACCATCCTTGTTTCAGTCTTCCACACTGGCCACTTAAAGTTGAAATTCTACTCATGTTCTCAAGTGTCT
>JADBJO010023493.1:2500-5000 GCA_016801955.1 Conus betulinus
ATTTAAAGATATACCAAGCTAGTTGCCTTATCTTAACTTCGCTCTGAGTTGACATTAACTGAGAAAACTGTCTCCATTCATTACAGGGCGCTATGTTCCTCATATGTACATGTCTAATACTATCGTATTGTTTACAACGAAACAAAAAATGTGTTTCGTTCTCGATTTCACAGGACAGAAAGGGCAGAAGTTATTAACAGTCACATCAGGTCTTACATATCTATTACTATGTACTTTCAAAGAAGTAATGCCCAGTCGGAATCTAATTAAAGCGTCTCTGAAAAACATTTCTGTTTTTAATACAACCCAAATATACTTCAGGGGACAGGTCAGATTTGAAGTCTCTGTAGAGTGCGTAACGATCACTGGTGGTCAGATTGTGTTCCCAATCTTGACAATTCATATCAAGGAGTCTCTGTTTAAAGACACTACAAAATTGATTCACATCACCCACTCCTCCCTGAGCAAGCCATACAAATCCGAAACCAGTTCTGTTCAGTAAAAACCTCAATTCTGATACCCAGTTCCGTTTACCGTTTTCGTCTAAATTCATAAGCATCCTGTAGGCCTGCTTTGGTAAGCGCTTGTCGTTCATATTTAACAATCTGAACCAGAATTTCAAAGCTTTCATAAAACCATTAATAAGAGGGGGTGTGTCTGCCGAGCTCACCGTAAACCATTAGGTTAGGTGTACGGAGGGCCACGTTAAGGAATCTTTTACAAGCAAACAAATGAATTTTTTTTTCGGTGGGTCATCCTTTATCAAGATACTCCAAATCTCAGCAGTGTAAGACAAAACCGGCTGAATCATGGTATCAAAAATTTTGAAAGAAAGTATTTCTTGTCATTTGATGAGAGAGCTGTGAGCTTTCAGAACCTCAAAAAGGGACTTTTTACCTTTGACTGCGAGTTGTTTTACACTGCTACACATATTCATAGAAGTGGTGAAGGTAAAGCCTAAATACACATAACTATTTACAACTTCAACGTTAGTACCGTTGATAAACCATTTCTCATGTCTTCCCAGATACCCTCCCTTCCTGAAAACCATGATCTTGCTTTTGTCAATATTTACAGTTAATCCAAGATTGGTGCACATGTTACTTACACAATCAAGCTGGCGCTGTAAGCCACTAGGCGAGCATGACAGTAATGCTAAGTCATCGGCAAACAGTAAAATGAAAAGTTCAACAAAATCTGGTAGTAGCTGGATGCCATGTTTGCCAAATTCAGTAACATATTCGGCAAGCTCATTTATGATTATAGCAAAAAGAGTTGGACTAAGGACACAACCTTGGCGCAAGCCTTGGGGGCATTCAAAAGCTTCGGTGAGCTCATTATCAACTCTAACACGTGCAACCACTTTGCAATAAATTGCCTTGATTGCTATCAAAAATGGATGATGATACACCTGCCTTGTATAGTGACCCTAGCAGAATGTCACGCTTGATTGTATCAAACGCTTTTCGTAGATCGATAAAAGCGACATAAAGCTTACCACCTTGTCTAGACAAGTACTTCTGCGTTACAGCATACAACGTAAATACGTGATCCGAGGTCGAATAACCCCGTCTAAAACCTGCCTGTGTTTCTCCGATTTTTCCATTCGTTTCTAGCCAGCTGTACAGTCTTTTATTGAGAATAGAAGTGTAGCATTTGCCAAGTAAGCTCAGAAGCGATATCCCTCTATAATTGTCAGTGACACGAGGATTACCTTTTTTAAAAATGGGGACAATTACAGCACTTGACCACATTTCAGGATACTGTCCTTCATCAAAAATAGCGTTGAAATATTCGGTCAAAAAGTGAACAACGTGGTTTCCTGCCGCTTTTAACATTTCAGCTAAAACTTCATCTTCGCCACTTGACTTACGTTTTTCAAAGAGTATATAGCTCTTTGTACCTCCTCAATGGAGATTTTTGTTATCTAGTGAGTCAATCCGTAGGTTGGCATTTATAGGTAACAGATTAGAGTTGCTCACTTGGCTAGCTAGATTAGACTCAAACACTTTCATAAAATGGTTCTGCCATTCTTTCAGCGAGATGCTATTTGGGGCGGTCTGCTTTCTAGATAGACCAGTGCATGCCTTTAACTCTTTCCAAAACATTTTAGGATTGTGCAAGGTATTCGCGAGAAGCAGGGTTTTGTCCGCCTTAAATCGTTTACATTTATGTTCCAAAAGTGATTTGTACTCTTTACGTGCCTTAACGTATGTATGTCTGTCACCTGTGTCACGTGTGCGCTTAAAAGTACGAAGTTTTGATCTGGTTTCCTTACGAGTACAAAAAAGCAGTCCTTATCAAACCAAGTCTCCTTGTGAAGGGACCCGCCTAGTTTAACTTTCTTTCTCATACAAACGCTTGAACTGGTCAAACAGTCAACAAAAACCTGAAGCGCCAAGTTTACATCCACATTAATCAAAGTAACAGCACTATTCAATCTTGCTTGGATATCAACGCTAAGAAAGCATCTGAGGAACGTATCGTTTTCCTCCATGTT
>JADBJO010023493.1:17500-26490 GCA_016801955.1 Conus betulinus
CTTTCCTTTATTGTTTTGCCAGACCGATGGACGGACGGATGTTCATACAGATGACATTTTCTTTGGTTTCTTTCTCGGACTGTCTTTCATGTTTGTTTCTCTCCTTAAGTAAATAGCCCCTATAAAGCAAGTATTAAAAAAAGTAGACGAGCGAGAAGAGTAAATGTCGTGAAATAACGGCGGCTTCAACAGATTCCCGCGCGGAAGACACGTTGGAAAATAGTGAGAGAGAGATATTGATTATATAATTTGTTTACACAAACTTAAATCTTGATTGGTCAGACAGCAAGATATGAAAAGAACGGGGAGCAAGCTCATCCATTCATCTTTTCGGCGCGTTGCATTCTTAACAACAATAATTTGCGTGTCATTAACCCGTTTTTTTTTTTTTTTTTTTTTTCTCCGATTAATTTTCCTGCTCTCTGTCTGTCTGGTTTTTTTTTTTAATCTCCGTGTCTGTAATCTCTGTTTGTCTCTCTCTGTGTTCTGTCTGTCTGTCTTGTCTGTCTGTCTCTGTCTTTCTCTCTCTCTGCATTTTCTCCTCTCGTTCGTTCCCGTCTGTTACTCCATATTAGTGTCTGCACCCCTCTTTCACTCTCTTTCCAGCCCTCCGTCCCCCCTCTCTGTCCACAACCTCCTTTCCTCTTTCCTTCTTCACTCCTCCACACTGTCTCTCTTTATCCAACATGTTCTATCTCTCTCTCTCTCTCCTCTCTCTCTCTATCTCCTCTCTCTCTGTCTCTCTCTCTCCTCTCTCTCTCTCTCTCTCTCTCTCTCTCTCTCTCTCTCTCTCTCTCTCTCTCTCTTTCCAAAGCCATACACAGATTCGTTGAGGGAGACGAAAGAGAAGGACGGAAAGGAGAGGCCGGGGTTGGGGAACGAGAGAGGGGATACGTACCAGGGATTAAACACCGAGCTTTTAGCAGGACTGGCTGAAAATGTGCCAGACTGTCCCGGGCATGCCCTTGCACTTTACCCAAGTGAATGCACCCACCTGGGAGCGACACGAGACACGTCACGAGGCCAAGTATGGACGCAAATCAGTTTCAAAAGACCAGATTCTGGTGTTTTTTTACACTATTTTCACACGAAAATAAACCTGTGTCGAAAACAAAAGCTATGGACACTGATTTCACTGGAGGTGGGGGAGGGTTGGGGTGTGGAGGGATGAAAATGGTTCAATTGAAAATGGAATAACGTAGAGAAATGGTCATGTGAAAAGTTCTTTTCCTATAACAAATCAATTCATTTGAAAGCAATGTTTTTCGTGTGATTATCGGCGGTTTTCTGGTGATAATTAAGTGTTTTCTGATGATGATTAAACTGTTCGCAGGTGATAGCTGTTTGCAGGTGATAATACAGGAGTCTGCTTGGCCAAGTGGGTAATGTGTCGGGCTGTCGTTCCAACGATCCAGGACTCGATCCCCGTTCGAAACAGATTAAATGAGACTCCCCCTTTGGAAGTCACGTTTCTGTAGACTCCAGTTGCAATCTAGTCCTTCAGAGCAAGTTCTAAACTGAAGGCCTGTGCATGAACCACTGGCATGAACCTCTGGCAAGCATATCCAGTCTCACTCTTCTTTCCGGAAAAGACCAGTCCAACGTGAAATGAATGACGTGCAAATAAAACACATGCACATTAAACATCATCCTCGAAGGGGGCCTGTGGCTGCCTAAATGGGTGCAGGTCAAAACGATGGTATATGCAAAATCTCACCCGTCTGTCATGCCAGAGAAAGAAAAAAAAAAGTCGGAAAGAAAGAAAGTGACAGTACCTGAAAATAGTTCTCTGGAAATGCTACTTTTGTTGAAAGGGTAACAGTGTTGATGATTAACTGTTTTCTCATAAGAATCACGTTTTTACATACAAATGACTTTTTTAGGGATGATAAGCTATTGTCAAGGGGGAAAAAATATCTGAGTTGAAATAGAAGGCACTGTTCATTATATGCATTCACTCTGTGTGAAGACATTTTTAATCAGTGTTTTTCCTGTGACATCAGTACTTATGGCTATGGCAGGCAGCATGCTATCATACATGGAATATGTGTGTGTGTGTGTGTGTGTGTGTGTGTGTGTGTGTGTGTGTGTGTGTGTGTGTGTGTGTGTGAAGTGTTGTTATTGCTGTGTTTTCACGTGTCAGTAGTATCCATGGCCTTTTTGCATCTACCATGCTGTCATTTATGTTATGTTATTATTTGCTGGATGTGAAGACAGCTGATTACTATTTTCCGTGATAACCGAATTCATAGACATGCCAACATTAACGGTACCTATTTTCTGCTGTGAAGGCAGATGATGTTACTGTTTTTCCCGGGTGGACAGTTTTCATAGCCTTTTGTAGCTAACATCCTACCATACAGAATGGTGCCGGTTACCACCATCGTCATTCTCCACCTCCTTCTCATCCTCTCTCGCTGATGTATCTTCTCACTCTCTCACCACTGTTGTCCCTCCATCTTAATGACCGTATCAGTTTCAGTTTCATCAAGGAGGCGTCACTGCTCGCGGACTAGTCCATATACGCTACACCACATCGGCTACATTTCAAGACCACACTGCGCGCGATTTAAAGCTGATGGATTAATGAATAAAGGACTAGGATGGAATAAGTTAAATTTATGTTTCGAGGCTATGATTTAGCAGATGTCTGACCTGCGCATGAGCCCACCGCGCTGGTCAGCCCTTGTATCTACCCAGTATTGTCTGTGTCATTGCTATAATTGTACGTGTTTGTAGTAAATGTACACGTGTGTGCGCGCATGGATGGGTGGGAACGGGCCCATGGGTGTCTACTTCAGTGTATGTGGTTACTCTGTGTGTGTGTGTGTGTGTGTGTGTGTGTGTGTGTGTGTGTGTGTGTGTGTGTGTGTGTGTGTGTGTACACTCATGTACGTGTGTATGTGAAATGGCCGTTGGAAGACATTCGTGTGAGATACTAGTCAAGGAACTGTTGGAGAAATGTAGTCCTGAACGCGAGATTCATGACATTGCCTTGCTGATGTCGGCAATCGTTGGTATGGCTCTGGCGTGTTTCTCGCGTGTGATATTCTACGCTATGCAGGAAACCCTACCCGACCGCTTCTGCTCAATGTCTGCAGCTTCAGAGTAAGCATGCTATTGATTCATGATGAAAAGGGAATGATATATAAACCTGCCGGCAGATGTTATTGATTCCTGCTAAACGATTAGCTGTAATTTTTTTTGGTTTTTTTAACACAGGTGTTGTCGACATGAACCTTGGTTTAGAGACTTTGCTGTCAAACATGGCTTGGCGAGCGCGCGCGTGTGTGCGCCTGTGTGTGTGTGTGTGTGTGTGTGTGTGTGTGTGTGTGTGTGTGTGTGTGTGTGTGTGTGTGGTCGCGCGCCTACCTGCACACACACAGGAACACACGCACACGCACACGCACACACACACACACACACACACACACACACACACACACACACATTTGACTATTTTCTTCACTTTCAGAATCTGCCTTCTACTGTCTGTCTTACCTCATACATTATTTTACGGGTGCGCTGGAGGAGTTTTGCTGGCAGACATTCACATACTGTGTATGTGCGGCAAGAGGAATGCCCAACCACAAAGGAAAGCCCAGCTTTGCAGAGGCTGGACGAAAATAAATCTCTTCACTCTGCACCTAGGTCTATCCTCCTGTACACTCGTCCCAAGTGTGTCTTCATAGCACTCTAATGTTTTTTTGTGTGGGACATTGAGGACGCAGTGTGTTGTTGTTCTTCACAAAAAAAACAACTGTACAAATAAGATCATGAAACAGCAATTACAGGATTGAGCCAACTGGGCTTAACGTAAGAATTCGTACAAAATTTAAAAGAGACATGGTATCCTGGAATATGCACTTTGAAGCATCCTTTCTAAACGCCGCAAGCACATCGAATATTCTTGACATATTTTGTTCTGAATGCATTTATTTTCAACCGAAATAATAAGGAGAGAAGTTGTTTACTGTGTCTTGTATATAATCCTATGTTTGTATTACGGTTTACTGGATTTACTGAGGAAGCCCTTTTTAAAAGATTACTTGCTCGAGAGTTCGTACAACAAAGTATAGAAGAGTCGGGTTTGTGTATTCGGGGAAGAACACTTTCTTTGTAGTATTCCTCAAATTTTTCAAAAGAGGCTCTTTGTAAAAGAGAATATCCTTCGTGTAAGCTCAAGGGAATATGAATAGTAGCCGTATTGTCAGAATTGTTTGCACCTGCTCGAGCAATCCTGTCAGCCCATTCATTTCCGGATATGAAGCAATGGGAAGGAACCCAACAAAAATTAACTGTTATACCTCTTGACATGAGGTTGTGAATAAGTACTTAATTAATTTCAGATATGATTTCAGCACGATTTTTTGACTTTGTAGATTCTAAAGCTTGAAGAACTGACTTGGAATCTACACAGAAGAGAATACCATAAAAGTCAAATGAAATCGTTTATGTACTTTACGGCCATTAATATTGCTATTAGTTCGGCTGTAAAGATAGACAGATTTGCCCCAAGATGAAAGGACTTTTCAATTTTTAAAAATGGAATGACAAAGCCACAACCAGCATTATTGTTTAATAGAGACCCATCAGTATAGACTTTTACGAAGTGACGATAACAATCATTGATATGTGATTTTGCTTCGCAAGCTAGAATATTAATGTTATCTGTTTTAGATATAGTAGTATAGTTATAATCAAATTTTGGTTTGAAGAGCTCCCAGTTTGGTACGGGACTTACGGGAAAACGCACAGCAAGCTTTTTATGATTGATACCTGAATTTAGGAAAGTCTACATCAGACCTCATATCCAGTTCCGTTTGGTTAGCACTTTGAATAGTTGAGCAGCGAAGAATGTACTTAGCGCAGGCTAGTTCGCCACTGCTCTCACCATCAAATGCACTGCCGCCACCACATGCCTGTTCCACCACCAAATGCACTGCCGTAGCCACCACATGCACTACCATATCCATCGCGTGTAAGCCGTATCCACCATGTGCACTGCCATATCCACCTCGCGCGCGGTTACCTCGACTCTCCCTGTTGGAGCGAGGAGAATCCCCACCTCGCCGATGACCTCCGCTGATGTCGTAACCTGTGCCCTCGTGACCTCCGCGACGTGCTGCGTTGTACTTGGGCTGTTCCGTGGCCGGGTTGTTGGTTGACGTATCTCCGGCGTCGGCGTCGTCGTTTGTTGCTGCTGCTACTTCAGCATAAGTCTGGGATCAGGCCTTGGCACCACCATCAGCTTTCCTCGCCTGAAGAATGCGACCTTCCCCTCCTCCTTCACCTCCGCAACAATGCCGGCCTGCTTCCTGGTGAGGTCGTTGGCCACCCTCACACCTTGCCCCTCCAACCTGGCTCGGTACTCCCGGTTCGTGATGACTGCCATCTTGTCTCTCCACCGACTGAATTTGACAATCATGGGCTTTGGCTGCCATTTCTGCTTTCGCCCACTCGATGAGCTCGTGCAATGTCATCTGTTGTCCATTGCTTCGGTGCTTCCACACTGTTCACTGTGTCAACAACCAGTCTGGCACAGGAGTCATAGCTCTCGAATTGTTCTGTCTGTGGCACACCAAACAAGCGTAGATTATCCCTTCTGGAGAAAGCTTCCAGAATATCACAGTGTTCTCTCAGACCATCTATCTCGGTTTTCATAGTTTCTGTTTCAGAAAACAACGTGGCGCAGAAAAGTTCGTCAACATCATCTTGGGTTTCCTTCACGGACGAAGACAAGCGCTCATTCTCTTCCTCTAGCCTGTCGCAGCGCCTCCCTATGTCATCACACTTCGTTCTGACATACGAAATGTCCGTTTTGATGGAACTGAGATCTTTCCGCAGGAGTGACATATCATTAGAAAGAGTCTGGGACTGTTCACGCTGTAAGTGCATTGCTTCCGGTAACTGTTTTGCGAAATCGGGTAGAAAACCCGAATCAGCTGTACAATCAATGGAAGGGGGACGAGCGGAAGTCTTGTCAGTGTCACTGCTACCAGTCACATTGTCACTTTCTGTGCTAATGCCCTGTTGGATAACGGCATCCCTATCTACAGGGCCAGGGTTCACCTCAACGTCACCACAGCACAAGAAATAGGCAGCCACAAACACAAAAAAGAAGTAGCTCCACTCGGTTTCGCACAGTGATAACCCTGATGCGCATTTTCACGCCCAACTGAATCCACTTGGCCATGAAGCTGTGGTAAGTGGGCAGAAACAGGCCACAGGCAGCACGGAAACACAGTGAGTTTACAGGCATGGTCACAGTTTTAGTCATAAATTTTACATCACTGTGATCAGCACACTTTCACCAGTTCAGTGTGATTGAAAGTGTCTTGATTATTCCAATGATTAACGTAGTAATTAGACAATAATCCTCCGCAACTCAAGAGCGTTCCAAAAGCACGTCTTCTCTGCGCTGTGAAATCAGCTCACCCCCAGGAGAGAGAGAGAGAGAGAGAGGAATTAAAATGTAAAGTTAAACATCAGACCAGTTATTCATCTAGACCAAAAGACCATCGAAAAAAGAAGTCTGACACACTCAAAGTGAAAATCGAATCTCTTAAAAGCATTGATTTCTTTCAAAAACTCAGTCAGATCTGGGGGAACATCCCAGAAGGATACGAATTCGAATGCGAATACAAATAATTTATTCAATATAGGCAAAAGCCCCTAAATGAACAGGTGACACAGTTGGTAATGAAATCAAATTCATGACAAGAATTGCTTCGGGACTGCTCTAAACATCGTGTTCAAATTTCATACTTACTTGCTTATGACGAATGAACGATGAAAAAAATTATAACTATAACATGCTACAATGTTACTGTTCGTAATCTTTTCAAAGCTTCATAATTATATGAACGTTGCAAGTTTTAAAATAGTGGCTTCATTTCTAGACAACAATAACAGATTAAATTGAGTTACATGGATCATTGAAATATTTGGGTTTGATTAGTTTCTCCCTAAGATCCTGGAGAGCGTGACAACAAAACAGAAATGAATTTCATCCTCTTTAGCTCCTACACAATAGACATAACATTTCTCGTTCATGTTCAAGTCTGTACCTAGAACGATGGCAAGCAATATCAGAAATACCAAATCTAAACTTAGTCAAAGCACTTTTTTACATATCTGTTCATACCAATTCCAACATGGTTCAACCACGCATGTAGATTTGAATTGTCGATATTCAGCAAATCTGTAACTGTGTGTGTATGTGATCGTACCAATTCTGCCTCCTGCAATCTATAATTCTTTGCCTAAAGGATTTCATGAAACTTGAAATACATTGAGCACCCTGGTTACCCCATCAAAAGTAAGCCCATATGAATTCAAGCACTGACGAATGTTTGTGGCCCACGTTTTCTTGTCGCTTCTGTCCAAATTATACCATAATTTGTAAGCTTTCAAAGGTAGCCAACATTCATGCATCTGCATTAATTTCAGCCAGTATTTAATACATCTTATATAGAGTTTACATAGACCGGAAATCTTCCTAGCTCATCATACACAAAATCATTTGGAGTTCTGGTGTCCACGTTCAGAAAATGTTTCATAGCAAATAAAATGCACTTTTTTCAATTTCAGTACTACTGTGTTTCTGCACCATATTGCGCTATTGGTTGCACCTGGGTGTCAAACAATTTTGTAAACAAACCAAAAGAACTACATTCCAATTTGTAAAGCACATGAAGTTTTTACAATAACCGCTTTTTTTTCCCTATTGATTATATCTTGGCACGTTAAACTAAAACTAGGTCGCATTTGGAAAGTAAACTCCAAGATGCATTAACTACGGCCATAGTCTCATTTCCATAGGTCCACCTCTCAATACGCACCAAGTACCTCCCTTTGCGAAAAACAATGTTGGTTTTCGTCAAATTGACTTTAAAGTTCTAGTCTTGTTACAGCCGAATGCAGGCTGTTCAATGTCTCTGTAAGCCAATTACTGTTTCAGACAATGAAAGAATTTCGTCTGCAAAAAGTAATATAAACGATTCAGTCAAATCAAAATTAACACCATGCCGACCATTTTGAATTATCTCCAAGGCAAGCTCATCAATGAACAAGGAAACAAAATAGAACCACACACATCCCCTTGTTTAACCCCACGGGCACAACTTACAAAATCAGATAAATTCGCCCCCGATCTTACTCTTGCTTTAGCATCTTCATACACACTTTTTACACATCGAAACAACTTTACCTTTGATTCCATTTTTTTAGTAGAACAGGCCACAACACCTTTCTAGAAATAGAGTCAAAAGCTTTTTCAAAGTCGACGAATGCCAGAATATAATTTTCGATTATTTGCGAACTGCTTTTGAACTGCGGGTTTTGAACTGGAAATTCTTATTTTGCGAAAAATGTATCCCCCTACCTCAAAACTTAATGAGGCGAGGTAGTCCGAAAGGTGTGGGGGAGATGATATATCGATGTGTCAGCCAACAGCAGATGATAACTTCCAACAAAACCTTTAAATAATTATGAAACCGACAAGTCTACTATGTACCCAGGAGAAAGCTATGACGAATGTCATTCTTTCTTGGATGGACCCAGTGGACGGGTATGCTGCGGTGAAGAAACATGTGTGGATTATGTCAATTGAGGATGGGGATTTGGGGGGGGGGGGGGGGGGGGGGGGGGGGGGGGGGCGAGATCCTCTGGGATCTGGGCAGGAGGTGTTGATTCTGTGCGCACTCACTGTGACAGAACTTGTGTTTGGCTGATTCTGTGCACCTCTTGGATAATGGAGCAGAGGTATGTATAACAAAGATCAATAATTTCACTTTCGTCACGTGGAATGGTAGACGGTATTCTGTCAAAACTGGATGCAACAGACTTTTATTCATTATATTTCTTAATCTCACCTTGTAACTTAGTAGAAACCTTTGTGGATAATTTTTATCCATTTAAATTTCGAATTACACAACATTTTGCAGTCACCTTCCCAAAAGCTTTCAAAACAAGGTCGGCGATCAGGT
>JADBJO010023494.1:0-2500 GCA_016801955.1 Conus betulinus
CCTTTAGATGAATCAAGCACCGCTGTAGTGCTGTGTGGACAGCAAAGGCTTTTGAGCTCTGAACATGGGACCAAGAGAGACTGTCAGCTTTCCAGCTGTATGCTGTGGGGACCCCTTTGCACGTGGTTAAGGAGTGTTGTGATAGTATGAATGTGATTCTTACATTGTAAGTTGCACTTTGTGGATTCGGAACCACATATGATGATGTGACTTTGATGCTTACGTTATAAGTTTACGTTTCTTGGATTCGACACACAAATATGATGATAAGACTGTCATTCTTATATTATAGGTTACACTTTGCGGATTCCACACACACACACACACACACACACACACACACCACACACACACACACACACACCACACACACACACACACACACACTCGCACGCACGCACGCACGCACGCACGCACGCACGCACACACACACATTATGACAATATGTGTGTATATGTGTGTGTGTGTGTGTGTGTGTGTGTGTGTATGACAACTGTGATTTTTAAGGGTTTTTTTTTTAAGTTACACTGTGTGGATTTGACACATACATATGATGTAACTGTGATTGTTACTTTATAAGTCACAGACCTTTTGGATTCGACACACGCATAATTATGATGATATAACTGTGATTCTTACATTATAAGTTACACTTTGTGCATTCAACACACACTCACCCTCCAGGTCCACTCTCACCAGCACCACCACCATTACCACCATCACCACCCCAATCCCCCCCTACCTTCTTCAGATGGGGGTCATGTCCTTTTTTCAATAAACCATCCGTTCTTCTCCCTCCACCATCACCCACCACCCCTCCCTCTGAAGCCTCCCTTTTCTCCTTCCCCCAACCTCTTCCCATCCACACACACACACACACACACACACACACACCACACACACACACACACACGCACGCACGCACGCCACGCACCCACGCACACACACACACACACACATGAGTGAAGCCTTCAATTTACGGCCCGCATCTTTCCCCAATCTTTGCACTTTATTGCGTGTCCATGTAGCGGGAACAGGGACCGGGCCTTAGTGACTCGTCCATCATCACTAACGTAACGTGCAACAGATTGCACTGCGGAGAGAGGTGGGATGAGATAGGGGGAGAAGGTGTGAAGGGGGTCGGGTGTGGGGGTGGAGAGGGTTACTGCTGGGAAGGGGATGGGGGTGGGGAGGGTCCTGAGAGAGGAATGTGTGTGGGCCTTTTCTTGGCAGGAAATGGATATTGTTGGTTTCTTCCTGGAGAGACAGAGCTGTGTTTGTTGTTTTGTTGTTGTTGTTGTCACTTTTGTCTCGAGCAGATGTAGTAAGTATTGATTATCAGTGTTTGTGTGTGTGTGTGTTGTGTGTGTGTGTGTGTGTGTGTGTGTGTGTGTGTGTGTGGTGTGTGTGTCTGTCTGTCTGTGGTGTCTGTGTGTTTGTGCGTTTGTGTGTGTGTGTTGTGTGCGCGCGCGCGCGCGCGCGTGCGCGTGTGTGTGTATCTGTGTCGGTGTGTGTGTGTGTGTGTGTGTGTGTGTGTGTGTGTGTGTGTGTGTGTGTGTGTGTGTGTACACATGTGTGTACGTATGTGTATGTCTCTATATCTGTATATGCGTTTCTCCGAGTTTTTGTGTGTGCGTGTGTGTGTCTGTGTCTGTCTGTCTGTTTGCCTGTCTATCTGTCGGTCTGTCTGTCTGTCTTTCTAACTGTCTGTGTCTATGTCTCTGTGGGTGTCGTTGTTTCTGTTGTTGGTCTTGTTGTCGTTGTTGTTGTAGTTCTTCTTCTTCTTCTTCTCTCTTTCTTCTTCTTCTTCTTCTTCTTCTTTAGTTTACTGTCTGTTTAATAAAAGTGTGTGTTGTGTGTGTGTGGTGTGTGTGTGTGTGTGGTGTGTGTGTGTGTGTGTGTGTGTGCGTGTGTGTGACATAGAGAGAGAGAGAAAATCCCATGCATGTTGCATTTTTTTGTTTCTTTCTATAAGTCCATGTGTGTTTTGTTGTGCGTGTGTGCGCTAATGGTGTGTGGTGTGGTGTGTGTGTGTGTGTGTGTGTGTGTACAACTTAGGGGTGCGCCTCTCTCTGTCCTCTCTCTCTCTACTCTCTTTCTCCGTCCTCCTCTCTTCTCACACCGCACACACACACACACCACACACACACACACACACACACACAACACACACACACTCACACACTCTGTCTCTCTCCGGGGCGGGGGTTCTCTCCTCTCGGGGGTGTGGGGGCGTGGCGGCTCTCGTCTACTCCTCCTCTCGTGCTCTCCCCTCTCTCTCTCGTCTCTCTCTCTCCCTGGTGGTCTGTCTCTTACTCTGGACTGTCTATGTCGATTCTGTCTGTCGGGTGGTCCTGTCTGTCTTCTCTCTCTCTCTCTCTCTCTCCCTGTGTGTCTGGTCTCTTACTGTCTGTCTGTCTGTCTGTCTGTTCTGTCTGGTCTCTCTCTCTCTCTCTCTCTCTCTCGTCCTCTCGCCTCCTCTCTCTCTCATCGATCTCTC
>JADBJO010023495.1:0-2500 GCA_016801955.1 Conus betulinus
GAGAGAGATCTGTGTTTTAAAGCTTTTAAAAAGTACAGAGCATCTTGTCAAAAAATTACTGATGGCACATCATCCACCCTAACACCCCCCCCCCACCCCCCCCCCCCCTTTTTTTTTTTTTCAGATAAAAGTTAGGAGACCAAAATTTGAAATCAATAAAGAACGCACACACACACAACACAACCACACACCACACACACCACACACACACCACACACACACACACGCACGTCACACACACACATGCACAAGCACGCGCGCACGAACACGCACGCACCACCACCCTCCGCCTCCACACACACACACACACACACACACACACACACACACACATTACAGAGACACACTGACACCTACTTCACTGTGAAGGGTTAGATGGGGCCAATAATGGCTGTAGTTCAATATAAGTGCGACCTAGAGAGAGGGAGAGAAAGAGTGAGGGCCGGAGGGATGGGGGGGGGGGGGGACAGACAGACAGACCCACCCAGGTAAAAAGACAGAGACAGAGAGACAGAGACATTCATAGGGGGAGAGACGGGGGGGGGGGGGGGGACAGACAGACAGACATAGACAAAATCAGAGAGACAGACAGACAGACGGACAAAGAGACAGAGACAGACAGACAGAGAGAGAGAAAGCCACAAACGGACAGACAGACGAATACCAAGTGAGAAGAAAACACATTGCCGGTGAACTCATAATGGCAATCCAGCCGCTGTTCCAGACCTCTGGCTGACCAAGTCTGAACCACTTAGTCTGTTTTTTCTTTTTCTTTCTTTCTTTCTGAGTTTGCAAGTTGATACTCCTGCGGATACTCCCTGTATGGATAGGCAAGTATTAATCCCATCTACCCAACAAGGGAGTGGAGTTTTGTGTGCATGACCGTTTTTTTTAATCCCGCCATTATGGCAGCCATACTCCAACTTCGGGAAGGTGCATGCTATGTGTAACGTGTCATCCATACCAACGGCAAAACTGACCTTCTCTTCCGAAAGTTGATGATGGGATCTGACGTGCGTGCAAGATGTTATACGTGCGTTCACATACGTAACCTCGTTTATGGTGACATTCGAAGGACTGTATGGGAAATGGAGTCAGAACCAATATCAACTCCGAGGGAAAAAAAAAAAAAAAAAACTGTACCGAAACGGCCCGGCGGAGATTCGAATCCGCAACCCCAGGATCACCATGATTACGAGTCCGGCGCTCTACCACTGAGCTATTCCGGCTCCCTCTTAGTCTGTTAATTTCAATTTATGTTCAATGCCCACACCCTACCCAAAAGTGATCACAGCAGAATGAGAAGTAAACTTTTTCCTGGAGAAAAAAAAGGAGGGGGGGGGGGGGGCTGGGGAACTACCACACTGATACCATCAGAACGACAACACGTTAAGATGAGCAATGACAACGGCCAATATAGTAAAGATGGCCAATACACTGACATCTACGATATCCCAATTCACAACCTTCTACGGACAAGCTCGCTTCTCTGAATAACTGAAAATGTCTTTGAGAGTTCTTTCAGTGCCAGCATGTGAATACTTACTAGGCTATGAAGTCATGACCGTGCGACCAGTCAATCAGCTGGGAAGCAGTGGAGGCAAGAAACGGCCACAGTCAGCAAAGAGTTAACCTAAAACAACAACAACAACAACAGATGAGGCCAGGGTCCCCCCCGCTCCAGTAAACAGGCGGCAAAACAACACACAACATTATCGAGTTAGAGGATCTACTACGAGGGCTCAAGGCTGATGGCTGCAATCTGCTCATTTCCCTCTCTCTCTGTCTCTCTCTCTGTCTCTGTCTCTCTCTCTCAGCTCGCTCGCTCGCTCACAGATAGCAAATGTTTATTCATTGCCTCCTTCTTTCGCGCGGTCCGTCCACCTCTCCTCTCTGTCTGTCTGTCTGTGTGTATTTGTGTGTGTCTGTATGTACACACCACACACACACACACACACACACACACACACACACACACACACACACACACACACACACACTATACACACACACACTGATACACATGTATACAAATAGAGAGACAGAGAGAGAGAGAAGAAAGACTGATGATGATGATGAAGATGATGATGATGATGATGACGATGTGTGTAGTAGTAGTAATAGTAGTAGTAGTAGTAGTAGTAGTAGTAGTAGTAGTAGTAGTAGTAGTAGTTTAATTTAACGTCTCTTTCACCCTCAAGTGACATTAACCAAAATAAATAAATAAATAAATGCATGTGAGAGAATCTTTTAAGTGTTGAGTGTTTTTGAGTAAATGTAACATCAATGCCATACTTAAGTTTTGGATTCTACAAACACAAATGATCTCAACATTACCAACAACTATCAAAGAAAAATACCAACAGAACTAGAACGCAAAGTTTCTGAAAACAACTTAAGAAGATCAAGGTCATTAACTATTTCTGTAATGTTATCGGATTTCGATGGTTGAGCGCAGTGCCTCCATTTTTGAGCATTTGAGCTTTGATGGCAGGACAGT
>JADBJO010023495.1:7500-12500 GCA_016801955.1 Conus betulinus
AAAAAGGACGTGAAACAAGCACAGTCTGTTCGAAGAATCAGCGAGCCTTTTGTCGGGATAGAATCAGCGAGCCTTGTGTTGTCGGGACGTGAAACAAGCACAGTCTGTTAATTATCGATAGAATCATCGAGCCTTTTGTCGGACGTGAAACAAGCACAGTCTGTTAATTTCGATGAATCAGCGAGCTTTTGTCGGGACGTGAAACAAGCACAGTCTGTTAATTATCGATAGAATCAGCGAGCCTTTTGTCGGGACGTGAAACAAACACAGTCTGTTAATTATCGATAGAATCAGCGAGCCTTTTGTCGGGACGTGAAACAAACACAGCCTGTTAATTTTAGAATCAGCGAGCCTTTTGTCGGGACGTGAAACAAACACAGTCTGTTAATTATCGATAGAATCAGCCTTTTGTCGACGTGAAACAAGCACAGCCTTTTCGATAGAATCAGCGAGCCTTTTGTCGGACGTGAAACAAGCACAGTCTGTTAATCGATATCAGCGAGCCTTTTGTCGGGACGAGAAACAAAGCACAGTCTGTTAATTATCGATAGAAGAGCCTTTTGTCGTGAATCAGCGAGCGAGCCTTTTGTTGAAACAACACAGTCGTTAATTATCGATGAAACGAGCCTTTTGTCGGGAGAAACACAGTCTGTTAATTATCGATAGAATCAGCGAGCCTTTTGTCGGGACGTGAAACAAACACAGTCTGTTAATTATCGATAGAATCAGCGAGCCTTTTGTGTCGGGACGTGAAACAAGCACAGTCTGTTAATTATCGATAGAATCACGAGCCTTTTGTCGGGACTCATACCAATTGACATCGCTGCTGCTGCTGCTGCTGCTGCTGCTGCTGCTGCTGCTACTACTACTATACTACTACTACTACTACTACTACTACTACTACTACTTACTAAGACGACCACACGACCACGACTACTACTACTACTACTACTACTACTACTACTAGACTGCTGTTGTTGCTGCTACTGCTGCGCTGCTGCTACTACTACTACTGTTCCTGTTGCTACTCCTGCTGCTGCTGCTGCTGCTGCTGCTGCTGCTGCTGCTACTTACTACTACTACTACTACTACAGTTGCTGTTGTGCTGCTACTGCTACTACTACCACTACTACTACTACTACTACTGTTGCTGCTGCTGCTACTGCTACTACTACTGTTGCTGCTGCTGCTGCTACTACTACTTTCTACTACTACTACTACTATACTACTACTACTACTACTACTACTACTACTAAACGGACAATTCATACAAGAGGAATCAGGCGGACTGTGCCTGTCTGTTGCGACCAAACAAACAAACAAACAAACAAAAAGCTTGATCCATCATTTTCAATCTGCGACGGATCCTCACATTGAAATGTTGCTATCTTTCTGTGGGCAAGATGAGTGCTGGTAGAAGTACCTCTATTTTCCATACACACAAAACTGCAATAATTTGGCAATTTCGAGCTAACTACCCTCCTACTACTACCTCTATGACTGCTGTTGCTGCTCCTGCTGCGCTGCTGCTACTTACTACTACTGCCATCCTGTTCCTGTTTGCTACTCCTCTGCTGCTGCTGCCTGCTGCGTGCTGCGCTGCTACTACTACTACTACCCATACTAAGTACCTGTTGCCCCCCTTTTGCCCCTACCCCCTACTACTACCGACCACTACTACTACAGACTACTGTTGCTGCTGCTGCTACTTGCTACTACTACTGTTGCTGCTGCTGCTGCTACTCCTACTTCTACTACTACTACTACTACTACTATACTACTACTACTACTACTACCCCCCTAAACGGACAATTCCATACAAGAGGAATCAGCGGACTGTGCCTGTCTGTTGCCCCCTGCACCCCACCCAAAACAAACAAAACAAAACCCCCCCCCCATCATTTGTCACCCCCAACCACCCCCCACCCCCGCCCCCCCCCCTCCCCCCCTCCCCCCGCCGCCCAACCCCACCCCCCCACCTTTCCCCCCCCTATTTTCGGATCCTCACATTTGCAAATGGTGCTATCTTCTGTGGGCAAGATGATGCTGGTAAAGACCTCTTATTTTCCATACCCACAAACCCCGCACCCCCCCCCCCACCCCACCCCCCCCCACCCCCCCCCCCCCCCCCTTCCCCCGGTGAAAAAGTATTTTTACCCCCCCACCCCCCCCCCCCCCTTCGTCCCCCCTTTTTTCCCCCCCCCCCCCCCCCCCCCCCCCCCCTCCCTCCCCCCCCCCCTCCCCCCCCCCCACTCTGCCCTCCCCCTGCCCCCTTCCCTCCCCCCCCCCCCCCCCGGAACCCCCCCCCCACCCCCCCCCCCCGACCCCTTTCATCATTGACCACAATAGCGACGATTTGTTTCATTCATCAGTGTTTATGGCGACGGTTAGACTAGCGTCACTTGTCATGATTTACACAACAACAAAAAATCTTAACGTAAACTGCATCAAAACTTCAAAGAACAATTACTATTCCGCCGAATGAAAGAGACAAACAGCATTCAAGACAATGAAAACGAAAAAAAAAAAAAAATCGTTTTCATTATCTTAAATGTTGTTAATCTTGGCCTCGACCCTCAAGAAGACCAAAGAGGTCGAAAACGCGTCGTGTTTTGTCTTGTGATTGTTTGTTTCTTTCGTTCGACGGAAGAGTAATTTTTCTGTCTGTAAGTTTTAATGGACCAATACAAGTTGAATGCTAAAGCAGTTGAGTTATTGTAGTGGACTTTCAATCTGAAATGGTGTTGGCACACACACACAACACACACACACACACACACACACACACAACAACACACACCACACACACACACATACACACACACGCGAGCGCGCACAAAACACACACACCCCACACACACACACACACACACACACACACACACACACACACACACCAACACGCAAAAACGCACAAAAAAAAAAAAACAAAACACACGTGTTCACACACACACACACACACACACACACACACACACACCACACACACCACACACACACAACAAACCACACACACACACCACGAAACCACTTAACTTTTCTTGCATAAAACTTGAGATTGCTTCATCACCGTTCCTAGCTTGGCCCAAGCTGATGGAAAAAAGCTCTTAGCCCTCTCCCCTCTCAGTTCCAGTGTCTTGTATGAACAAAACCAGAATTTGTAATGTCAGTACAGGCAGTCTGCAGGTTTGATATGATTTGTTGCAGCCATCGACCACTGGTGCCGACTCACTCTTGCCACTTGCTGGCACCGTTCCACATTTGGCGCCGAAAGGACGGGCGTGTGTGAAGATAACGCGCGCGCGCCCTGTGGAGTTGTGATCCTAAAGACAGAACATGTGTGTACGTGGTTTCCTATAACTCTCACTGGTAGACCTTGCACCGGTCAGCGGCGCAAAAAGATGCTTATCGGGAATCCCCGCAAGTCTGCGACGTGCCGCGAAACGTGTCGCGCGCGTTTTGAAGGCCATGTGACCAAGGCATTAAGGCCATCTGATTGGATGCAGCGCCTGCCTAGCCTGCCTCGCTTGCCTGCCAGCCTTGACACGGTCTGGGGGAGAGAACCCCGAGTGGGGGTTTTAAGTGCAAAATCGTTTGCGGTTTGCGCGCATTTGAGAGCGGAGAGAGAGAGA
Organism: Conus betulinus; assembly: GCA_016801955.1. Classification (NCBI taxonomy): domain Eukaryota; kingdom Metazoa; phylum Mollusca; class Gastropoda; order Neogastropoda; family Conidae; genus Conus; species Conus betulinus. Next base: position 11,133 of record JADBJO010023495.1, read on the forward strand.
GAGGAGAGAGAGAGAGAGAGAGAGACAGACAGACAGACAGACAGACAGACAGACAGACAGACTGGGATGATTAGAGACAGAGAGAGAAACAGACAGACAGAGGACATAATAACCGACGTCTTGTCTATTCTTTTGGATACATGATTTTTGACAATGACTCTGTAACACACGTTTCTTTTTAACCACACACAAACTCACACACACACTCTCTCTCTCTCTCTCTCCTCTCTCTCTCTCTCTCTCTCTCTCACACACACCACACACACACACACACACACACACACACACCACACATACACACACATACACATACACATAGTGAAATTAACGTCATGATTGCTATTAGCTCTTACAGGCAAGGTTCCCTATCCCAAACCCATCTCTTTGAAGACCAAGGTCATAGGGAACATAAAATTGTCATGGTTGATAATAGCTTTTTTATGATCTTGACTTGGAGAGAGAGAGAGAGAGAGAGAGAGGAGGAGAGAGAGAGAGAGAGAGAGGGCGAGAGAGAGAAGAGAGAGGGGAGAGAGGAGCCAGGTTGAACCGCAAGAGAGAGAGAGAGAGGTGTAGCTGAGGGATGAGGGAGGTTGAGAGGAGAGAGGGAGAGAGAGAGAGAGAGATGAGAGATGAGAGAGGAGAGTGAGATGAGGCTAGAGGATAGGTGAGAGAGAGAGAGAAATGTTCTTATTAGAGCCAACGCAAGAGAGAGAGAAGAGAGAGGAGAGGAAGAGTGAGAGATCAAATAGCTATTTACCAAAACAGATCAGATCTGCTTCTAGCAATATTTGAGAACTCTGAGATAGACAGGTAGATTGCTTTAATTGATTGATTCATTGAAAGATTGATAGATCGATAGAGACAGATCGATCAAAAGATTGATTGATAGATACATTGTTACATTTATAGAGACTGAGAGAGATGGATGATGCAGATAGATGGATGGACGGATGGATGGGCGGACGGACAGGTGGACGAACGGACGGACGGACAGACAGACAGACAGACAGAGAGAGAGACAGACAGACAGACAGACAGAGACAGAGAGACAGAGAGAGAGAGAGACAGAGAGAGAGAGAGAGGCACAGGCAGCGGAGAAATAAAAGCGCCAGCAAACAATCACTCCTTCATGACAATGACAGCAAAGATAGAAATGAACACAGTCAATAAATGGTCAAGACATTCTTTCACTAAGCGGTTTGGCCTTCAGACATCCAGCTATCCGACCGGACAGTCTAGGCAGCGAATCCAGGAAGCTAAAAACAACAGAAAAAACAAACAAACGTAGAGAAAGGAGCGAGGGCTTACAGCAGAGAAAAGAGCATTAAGGAGTCATGACCTGGATGCTGTGCGGTGTTATGCAACAGG
>JADBJO010023496.1:0-2500 GCA_016801955.1 Conus betulinus
CCATTCCCAACTCTGGCCCATTCATTTCCATTAAAGATAGCCGTTCTTACACATACGCCATGATTCCCTACTCTCCCTCCCTAACCAGTCTACTCCCCCCCCCCCCCACCCCCTCCCCCACGACCCTCCCCCCCTTACTGTTCCCCTCAATCATCTTCACCATTCACTCCCAGCAGTTCAGTTTCCCTGGAATGGGGAGGCGGGGAGGCGGGGGGGGGGGGGGGGGGCTAATTTAAACTTGAGGAGAAAATGGATTACACTCTTGAACTCTGTGAAGATGAGGAGTATGGCTTGATTCACTGTGTGTGCTTGTGACTCAGACTCAGACTCAGACCTTGTTACAGGGAATCCTTCAGGGTCTATGAACGCAATATGATGGTAATATTATAACGAATCAAAACTTCAAGCAGGCAAAACTTGCTAGGCCAATATAGGAGACAGACAGACAGAAGACTGATATGCAAACAGAAAAAAAACAGACCCTGCACAGCCAGACAACGATAACAATAGACAGATTCATAGACAGTCCCAGAGAGGCAGACAGACTGACAGACAGACAAACAGAGGGACAAAACGTATAATTCATTCAACCAGGCTTTGATCCCCCATGAAGGGATGTGCTGACATCACATATGGACAGCCATTGCAAAGTACTATACCGAATCACAATTTCAGCACACAATGATGATCAAATCGCCTCAACAGGAAAATTATAAAAATGTAAACAGATAATGTATACATGAAACCACTGCCAAGCTCTACATCAATTCAAACAATCATCGATAAGCCACTGTGAAGCTCTACATTATTTTGCAACAATAAGCGATGACCTCAACTCAGGTGGAAAACAGAGAATGTAATACAGTTAGTATGTGTTCCAACATTCAAAACTACTATTAAAACAAAATCAATAATCACAGCGCAAGAGTTTAGGGTAGCAAATGGGGGCAGTAGATGAAGGGAAGGTGGGGGAGGAAGGAGGTCACGGCACGGTGCAATTTCTCTCTCATCCCCTTTTAATTCGTTGCCACCTGACAACTACACTCAGCACGTGAACATCGTCTGTGCACCAAGCTCGTTTTGATCCCTGTCCTCTGTCATTCCACATTCCTTATGCTCTAGTGACCTCTGCATTTTTTTTTTTTTTTGGGGGGGGGGGAGGAGGGGGGTACCTCTTCTAATATCTCGAGACTAGGCGAATAACTCTTCAATAATCAAAGAGCAGCATAAGAAGGAAAACAGAAAAGCGTTCCAAAGCTGATTAATAGAAAATTACTCAGGCAGTCATCAGTGACCCAGTTTCTTTCTCCGCTGTAACTTTCCGATTCAGCTCTCCAGGTTCTAATCAACCCTTGGCCAGGCGTCCTTTGAAGCTGAGCAGCGAAAGAGATTGGCGGCAATTTTCATTGGTTGAAGTGCTGTCGATCAAACAGCTGTAGTTTCACTTCCCTGTATGATTAGTTGTGCACCTCTGACATGGAAAATATAATCGGGCTCTTATGAGAGAGAGAGAGAGAGAGAGAGAGAGAGAGAGAGAGGAGAGATGAGGGGGGAGGGGGGGGAGATGTAGAGATAGACAAACAGACAGACAGACAGAGTGGAAATGCATAAAACAGACATTACCATGAAGACGACGAGATGGACAGTGTTAGGCTTACGCAATAAGGATAAGCACGATTTTAGACAACAAATAATTAGACATCAGAAGCAAGAGAATCAGCTGAAAAAGATAATTGTACATTATGTACGTGTAATATGTTAACAGATAAAGAACATCTAGATAGTCACGATCACAATCAAGTTGCAGTAATGGGGGAAGATGATAAAATGTAAACAAGTAAACTAAGTAAGTAATTAAGTAAGTAGCTATATAAGTGAGTAAGTAAGAAAGCAAGTTTTAAAAAAAAACATGCACAGCAGGATAAGAAGAAGGATAGGGCGGACAGGAGAGGAAGGCTTAATCACGGGCTACTATGGTAACAGTTGAGGGAATGGGAATGGGGGGGGGGGGGGGGGGGGAGAGAGAATTGTGCGAATCAAATTACAGGGGCATCTTCAGACATGTGCTTTTAAACTGTCACTGGTACCGGCATCACCACCACCACCACCACCACCACCACTACCTGTGACCTTACAAATCTAAAACCCACTTAAGCACGCAAGCCATTTTTTTTCCTTTTTTTTTCAGCTCGGTCAAGTACGTGGAGGGGAAAAAGACACGTGACCTCTGTATTCAAGAGGAACAACTCTTGTCGCACACCTAGACAAGGCAAGCAACTCTTGGAGAGAGGGGAAAAAAAGAATCAAAGAGGGTGAGATCACAGCATGGGGAAGGAGAACGAGGAAGCAGTTTCTAGTTAATCAATATCAAATCAGCCAGCCATTAATTACAATCAGCCGGCCATTAATTAGTCAGCTGGAGTCCAATCCATATGTGATGTGACTTTGTGAATCAATGGACCATCAAAACCTGCAGGTGTCAATTAACTCTGGGCCTGAC
>JADBJO010023496.1:7500-15000 GCA_016801955.1 Conus betulinus
TCCACTCATATCCCATGTGACTTTCGAATTTATTAGACCATCAAACTCTCTTTATGTCTATTAACGCTTGTCCAAGCCTCCTTTGAAAAACACAGCCACAAACCAAAATGGCGGCGATTCTTTTTCTTTTTTTTTTTTTTTTTTTTTTTTTTTTTGAAACGAGTTCTATCGACAAAACGGAAGATGAAAATTTTCACGAGGCTGTTGGTCTTATTATGTTACTAGCGCTTACGTGTTTCGACACGGTCTCGCCCCGTTGAGTTTGTCTATCGTGTAGTGTTCCGATGTCCAGTTTTGCGTCTGTGGACGCAAATTGCGTCACGACGCAATGCGTCACGTGATCACCGACCCAAAGTCGCTGTTTGTAGGACACCAAGGATACTTGATACCAAATTTGGTGGCGATCGGCCTAAAACTGTAGCCGTGTATAAGCGAACAGACAGACAGACAAACTGAGCTTTATATAATAGATTTTGTTTGGATGTGTCGTCTATGAAAAGAAAATGCTGAAATGTCAGACAGAGAAGGAGAAATGCTGGAAAGCAACCAGAGGGTTTGGAAGAGCAGAGACAGAAACGCGAGACACAAAATTAGATCAGCCAGCCCTTGGCCATCAAAGAAGAAAGAGAGGGAATGGGAACATTTTACATGTTGTGAATTGGCCTTTAGAGCGATAAGGAGCCAGATCAACAAACATTAGCTCCATCACACACACACACACACACACACACACACACACACACACACACACACACACACACACACACACACACACACACACACACACACACTTTACACACAGCACGTGAACATCGACCGTGCAACAAGCTAGCTTTGATCGTTGTCGTCTGCCATTCCACATTCCTGCAGTTCCATCGACCTCTGCAGTCAGGATGAATAACTCTTTCAGCAGCAATGCAAGCAAGGTGGGCTTCGCTTTAAAAAAAAAAAAAAAGAAAAAAAAGGGGGGTGGGGTGGGGGGGGGGGGAGGAGGGGGGGGGGTTGGAGGGGGGCCAAGGACGAGAACTCAAGGTGGGACAGGAATAAACAAGACAAGAGACCTTGAAGAATCAACCACCAAGATTTGTTTCCAGTTTCCTCCCCTGAAATGGCCATCACTCCTCCTGACGCATTGTCTGCATCTCCATTGCCTTCCAGTGTGTAGCACACGAACACCATCCTCTTTCGCCGAAAACACACACTGCGTCTCCTTCCTTTTCTCTGACTCACCTGTTGTATACCTTTCCAGCAAAAGATCGCTGCCTCCGCTTCTCTTGCCCTCAAAGAGGCTGTACTCCCCTGAAAACACGTGTCATACATGTATGATTTTCCCATCCCCTAAAATACATCCTCTGTCCCCTTCTCTTCATTTGGAACGCTTACAACCCCCCCCCCCCCCACACACACACACACACACACACACACCCATACCCCATGCTACTTCCCCTTTCTTTGCCCTAAAAAACATCGCCATCCTATTCCAGCAAAACACTTTATTCCCATAACCGTCCGCTTTTATCCTGAAAATCCCCCTCCCTCTTCACCTTAATCACACGCACAGCGTGCTTTACCCTCCTCCCCCCCCCCCCACCTTCCCACCCTGCTACGCCCATCACACCCCCCCCCCCCCCCCCTCTCTTTCTCTGTAAATAACCAGTACCATCCCATCTCCCATCTCCGATCCCCATTCTCCATTCCCAACTCTGGCCCATTCATTTCCATTAAAGATAGTCCTTCTTACACATACGCCATGATTCCCTACTCCCCTCCCTAACCAGTCTCTCCCCCCCCCCCCCCCCCCGACCCTCCCACCCTTACTTACTGCTCCCTCAATCATCTTCACCATTCACTCCCAGCAGTTCAGTTCCCTGGAATGGGGGGGGGGGGGGGGGGGCTAATTGAACGTTTGAGGAGAAAATGGATTAAACTCTTGAACTCTGTGAAGATGAGGAGTATGGCTTGATTCACTGTGTGTGCTTGTGACTCAGACTCAGACTCAGACCTTGTTACAGGGAATCCTTCAGGGTCTATGAACGCAATATGATGGTAATATTATAACAAATCAAAACTTCAAGCAGGGAAAAACTTGCTACGCCAGTATAGGAGACAGACAGACAGAAAGACTGATATGCAAACAGGAAAAAAAAAACAGACCCTGCACAGCCAGACAAAGATAACAATAGACAGATTCATAGACAGTCCCAGAGAGGCAGACAGACTGACAGACAGACAAACAGAGGGACAAAACGTATAATTCATTCAACCAGGCTTTGATCCCCCATGAAGGTATGTGCCGACAGATCACATATGGGCAGCCATTGCAAAGTATTTCTACCAAGTCAACAATGTCAGCACACAGTGATGATCAAATAGCCTCAGTAGAAAAATTGATAAAAATATAAACAGATAATGTATGTAAGCCACTGCAAAACTCTACATGAATTCAACAATCAGTAATAAGCCACTGCCAAGTTCTACATGTTCAACAATCATCAACAAGCCACTGCCAAGTTCTACATCAATTCAAACAGTGAAGCCACTGCCAAGTTCTACATCATTTCAACAATCAGTAATAAGCCACTGCCAAGTTCTACATCAGTTCAACAATCATCAACAAGCCACTGTGAAGCTCTACATTATTTCAACAATAAGCGATGACCTCAACTCAGGTGGAAAACAGAGAATGTAATACAGTTAGTATGTGTTCCAACATTCAAAACTACTATTAAACAAAATCAATAATCACAGCGCAAGAGTTTAGGGTAGCAATGGGGGCAGTAGATGAAGGGAGGGTGGGGAGGAGGGAGGTCACGGCACGGTGCAATTTCTCTCATCCCCTTTTAATTCGTTGCCACCTGACAACTACACTCAGCACGTGAACATCGTCTGTGCACCAAGTTCGTTTTGATCCCTGTCCTCTGTCATTCTACATTCCTTATGCTCTAGTGACCTCTGCATTTTTTTTTTTTTTGGGGGGGGGGTGAGGGGAGGGGGGTACCCTCTTCTAATATCTCGAGACTAGGCGAGTAACTCTTCAAATAATCAAAGAGCAGCATAAGAAGGAAAACAGAAAAAGCGTTCCAAAGCTGATTAATAGAAAATTACTCAGGCGGTCATCAGTGACCCAGATTCTTTGTCCGCTGCAACTTTCCGATTGAGCTCTCCAGGTTCTAATCAACCCTTGGCCAGGCGTCCTTTGAAGCTGAGCAGCGAAAGAGATTGGCGGCAAATTTTCATTGGTTGAAGTGCTGTTGATCAAACAGCTGTAGTTTCACTTCCCTGTATGATTAGTTGTGCACCTCTGACGTGGAAAATATAATCGGGCTCTTATGAGAGAGAGAGAGAGAGAGAGAGAGAGAGAGAGAGGGAGAGGGAGGGAGGGAGGGAGGGAGATAGACAAACAGACTGACAGACATAGTAGAAATGCATAAAACAGACATTACCATGAAGACGACGAGATGGACAGTGTTAGGCTTACGCAATAAGGATAAGCACGATTTTAGACAACAAATAATTAGACATCAGAAGCAAGAGAATCAGCTGAAAAAGATAATTGTACATTATGTACGTGTAATATGTTAACAGATAAAGAACATCATGATAGTCACGATCACAATGAAGTTGCAGTAATGGGGGGAAGATGATAAAATGTAAACAAGTAAACTAAGTAAGTAATTAAGTAAGTAGTTATATAAGTGAGTAAGTAAGAAAGCAAGTTAAAAAAAAAAAAACATGCACAGCAGGATAAGAAGAAGGATAGGGCGGACAGGAGAGGAAGGCTTAATCACGGGCTACTATGGTAACAGTTGAGGGAATGGGAATGGGGGGGGGGGGGGGGGGGGGGGGGGGGAGGGAGAGAATTGTGCGAATCAAATTACAGGGGCATCTTCAGACATGTGCTTTTAAACTGTCACTGGTACCGGCATCACCACCACCACCACCACCACCACCACCACCACCACCACCACCACTACCTGTGACCTTACAATCTAAAACCCACTTAAGCACGCAAGCCATTTTTTTTTCGTTTTTTTTTTTTCAGCTCGGTCAAAGTACGTGGAGGGGGGAAAAAGACACGTGACCTCTGTATTCAAGAGGAACAACTCTTGTCGCACACCCAGACAAGGGAAACAACTCTTGGAGAGAGGGGAAAAAAAGAATCAAAGAGGGTGAGATCACAGCATGGGAAGGAGAACGAGGAAGCAGTTTCTAGTTAATCAATATCAAATCAGCCAGCCATTAATTACAATCAGCCGGCCATTAATTAGTCAGCTGGAGTCCAATCCATGTGCGATGTGACTTTGTGAATCAATGACCATCAAACCCTGCAGGTGTCAATTAACTCGGGCCTGGCCTCTTTACAATGTGCTGTGAAAGAACTATTGATGGGGGCTGTGTTTTTACTCCTTCATTTATTTACACGCACAGCGCAGAGATGGACATAAGGCTAGTTGATTGTAAAGGAGAGAGAGAGAGAGAGAGAGAGAGAGAGAGAGAGAGAGAGAGAGAGAGAGAGAGAGAGAGAGAGAGAGAGAGAGAGAGAGAGAGATCGCTGACTGCGTTTGAATGAATTACCAGACAATTAATGTTTAGTTTGAGTTGCAATATCACGAAGCCCATCGTTTGTTATCTTTAGTGGGGGAAGGGGGGTGATGTCTGTTGGCTGACATTTGTGAATATGTTATGTTGATTAATATCGTGTTACTAGTGGGGAAGGGGGGGGGGGGGGGTCTGTTGGCTGACATTTGTGAATATGTTATATTGATTAATATCGTGTTACTTTAAGATGTGTCTATTTCATACTCATACGTATGACAACTTGACACTTGATGTCCCCACTCCCACACACCACCCCTACACTTCCACACATATCTTTTTTTTTGTTCCTTCTCTTTTGGTGTTGTTGCTGTTTTTTTTTCTAGTTCTTCTTGTTGTATGTAAGATAATGTGGATAGACATTAAATCTAAGCAAGGAAGCGAGCGAGCACACACACACACACACACACACACACACACACACACACACACACACACACACACACACACACACCGTGTAGTAGTTGTTTTGTCAGGAGGAAGGTAGTAGTTGTTTTGTCTGAGGCGAATGTGTTATTTGTTATGTCACAAGGGAATGTGGATGTTGATTTGTCATTAGGGAATGTGGTAGTTGTTTGTCATTAGAAAATGTCATAGTTCTTTGTCATTAGAAATGTGGTAGTTGTTTGTCATTAGAGAATGTGGTAGTTTGGTAGTTTCTTTGTCATTAGGGAATTTGGTAGTTTGGTAGTTCTTTGTCATTAGGGAATGTGGATGCTGTTTTTTGTCATTAGGAAACGTGATAGTTGTTTTGTCATCAGGGAATGTGGTAGTTCTTTGTCATTAGGGATTGTGGTAGTCCTTTGTCATTAGGGAATGTGGTAGTTTGGTAGTTCTGTGTCATTAGAAAATGTGGTAGCTGCTTTGTCAATAAGAAATACGTTAGTTCTTTGTCGTTAGGGAATGCGTTAGTTCTTTGCCGTTAGGGAATGTGGTAGCTCTTTGTCATTCGGGAATGTGGTAGTTCCTTGTCATGAGGAAATGTGGTAGTTCTTTTGTCATTAGGAAATGTGGAAGTTCTTTGTCATTCGGGAATGTGGTAGTTCTTTGTCATTCGGGAATGTGGTAGCTCTTTGTCATTAGCGGATATGGTAGTTGTTTTGTCATTAGGAGACGTAGACGTAGTTTTTTTCAGTAGGAAATGGTGTACCTTTTCTCTGAGTAGGGGATGTCGTACGTGGTTTGGGGAATATTGGAGTGTGGATAATGGTTTAAGATGAAGGGAAGGAACATGAAAGGTGTTTTATGAAAATGAAAGGAATGTATCGTGTACTTGGGAAGCGGGAGGGGGGGAGGGGAGGGGAGGAGAAGGGTAACAGACATAGGTGTGTCAGTGGACGGGAAAATGGGTGTAACGGTATTTCAGGGGAAGGGGTGTAGCAGGTGTTTCAGTGAAGAGGATGGGGACGAATAAGTGTTTTAGGCGCAGGGAGGAGGACATTGTATGCATTTTAATGGAAAGGAGGGGAGGTTGAGGTTGTGTGTGTCTGAGGGGAAGAGGATATTGTAATGGGTTTCAAGTAATGGGAGCCGGAATAGCTCGGTTGGTAGAACGCCTAACTCGTAATCTGGGTGATGCTGGGGTTGCGGGTTCGAATCTCCGCCGAGCCGTTTCGGTACAGGTGGATTGTTCCCTCGGAGTTAACATTGGTTCTGACTCCATTTTCCAAAACAGTCCTTCAAATGAGACTAGAAACCTAGGTTCCGTGTGTGAACGCACGCACAACTTCTTGCACACACGTCAAATCCTATCACCAACGTTCGGAAGAGAAGGCCAGTTTGGCCGTTGATATGGATGACACATTACACATAGCATGCACTAGGCGTGACAGGGCGGTGCGTGTGTGCATGTGTGTGTGTGTGTGTGTGTGTGTGTGTGTGTGTGTGTGTGTGTGTGTGTGGTGTGTGTGTACTGTTGTTGTTGTTGTTGTTGTTGTTGTTGTCTTGTTCTTCTTCTTCTTCTTCTTCTTCTTCTTGAATTTAAATATGAGTAGTTGTTGAAAGTTAAAGATACATTCCTACTGGACTGCGTGACAGACTGGGCATAACGAACAAAGAAAAGCATAATTATTTAACATTCTTGGTCATGTCAATGGAGTCGATCTATCATGTGCTGTGTGTGTGTTCATGTGTGTGTGTGTGTGTTGTGTGTGTGAGTGTGTGTGTGTACTGTTTTGGGATTTCTTGTGTTTATGTGTAGTTTGTAACTGAGTGTCGGTTCCCTGTTTGGTGACTAATCAACTCACTAGTGTGTCGAATGTCTCACCCCACTTTGATGTGCTTTTCTCTCTCTTGCTCTATCTCTTCCTTTCCCTTTCCTTCTCCCCCTCTCTCTCGTCACACATCCTTTGTTAACTGACACTTGGGGAATCTGTTTGGGGCACACATAGTCTGACTTTAGTGCTGTCTCCTCCCTCTGTTTCTGTCTTTGCTCACTCTCCGACTTGAGCGAGCTCAACTCTTGAAAACTCCATCCCTCTCCAACTCGGTACCCATCTCAAGAAGACCCTCTCTCTCCTCAAACTCCCGTTGCTCTCTCTCTCTCTCTCCTCTCCCACTCTCTCAGCTCTCATCCTCTCTCCTCTCTCTCACACACACTCACATTCCCACCACACACACACACACACACACACACCACACACGACACAACACCCAATTGTTTCATCATGTTGCTTTCAACCTCCTTTTTTTCTTTTTCTACAAACCTCCACATTTGGACAAACAGTAGTGGAAAACAGAGGCCCAATTCCCATGAAGAACCTTTCAAATTAACTTTCCCCGTTTCCGGGTCCGACCACAACTTCCTTGAAAAGAAAACTAATCGCCTGTTGGGTTTGGGTACTACAGAGCTGAAAAGAAGTACCTGGCCAGGGGTTTTAATTTAATTGAAACCCGGGGAGTTTT
>JADBJO010023496.1:20000-22500 GCA_016801955.1 Conus betulinus
TTTCGAAAACTACATACTACTGTATTGCACACCAGCCTTTTTCTGGGATGGCTTTCTTTCTTCTTAAAACCGAACAGGCAGAAGAGTCAAATTACCACTTTCCGCGGTCACTGAGGAGAAACAATCAGGTTTCAAAATACCAGTATCTGACCAGGAGTTATGTGTTAGTAAGTTTCCTCCCCATTGGAGATTATCTCCCCCTTTGGAGACTATAAGCTTGCTGAAGGCTCATTTTGAGAAACATTTATTATTCCCCATTCACCCACTCAAGCACGTACTGTTAGTTAGGCAGAATTATCTACCACTGCAGATATGAATGTTTATCTCCCCTAATTTTCTTCAATCTAGAACATAAAGCGAGCTTTGTTATATATATATATATATATATATGTGTGTGTGTGTGTGTGTTCAAGTCCGTGCCTGAGTGCGTGCGTGCACGCGAGCGCATGCATATACACACACACACACACACATATATATATATATATATATATATATATATATATGTGTGTGTGTGTGTACGTATATGCGTGTATGTATATACATTCGCGCGCGCGCGTGCTCGCAGGCACGGGCTTACACACGCACACATACATTTACACACACACATTATATATATAATGTGTGTGTGTGTGTAAATACATGATACAGTATAATACATGAGCCTGTCTGTCTCTGGTATATATATATATACCAGAGACAGACAGGCTCATGTATCTGGGCCACCAGAAAAGGAGGCAGCAGGGGGATGATGGGGTGGGATGTTGGGGGAGGGGGGGGGGGTAGGAGAAAGGACAAGAAGAAGGTGTTCCAAGGGAAGTGAAGGGGAAGTAAAGGATGTCATTCCAGCTGACACTTGTGTGAAGTGTGTTTTTTCACGTAGTCTGTCTCTCCTGTGTCCCTGTTTGACCTTGCTGGATTGCCGACTGCCTTCTCTTGCTGTCCTCTTCTCTCTGCAGCTGACTGCCGACTGGCCTTCTCTTGGTGTCTTCTCCCTGCAGCGGGACTGCCGACTGCCTTCTCTTGCTGTCTTCTTCTCTCTCTGCAGCGGGACTGCCGACTGCCTTCTCTTGCTGTCCTCTTTCTCTCTGCAGCGGGACTGCCGACTGCAGCGGGACTGCCGACTGCCTTCTCTTGCTGTCTCTCTTCTCTCTGCAGCTGACTGCCGTCTGCCTTCTCTTGCTGTCCTCTTTCTCTCTGCACTGCCCTGCAGCTGACTGCCGTCTGCCTTCTCTTGCTGTCCTCTTCTCTCTGCAGCTGACTGCCGTCTGCCTTCTCTTGCTGTCCTCTTCTCTCTGCAGCTGACTGCCGTCTGCCTTCTCTTGCTGTCCTCTTCTCTCTGCAGTTCCTATGCTGCCATGTCTCTCAGTGCCTTCCACTTTGCCTGGGACCATTGCTTCATTTTCTGTTGGACCCAGCCCCTGTGTGTGTGTGTGTGTGTGTGTGTGTGTGTGTGTGTGTGTCCTATTGTTTCCTTGTCTTTGGTTGTCCTTTGCCATGCTCACTTCTAAACTTCCGATGATCTGCCAGTCTTTAGCTTGGGGGGAGGGGGGGGGGGGGGTATTGATCTCACTATTGTCTCTTCGGAATCATAGAGCATGCTTAGTCACCTTGCTTTGTGCTTGCTTTGCTTATGCTTCGCAAATCACAACGACATATTGTATACAGCCCGGGACTCCTGGGATGCCTCCTCTCTGGACTGGCGAAGCTGAGTACTCATTTTCTGCGAGGTATTTATTCAGCCGGACCATGAGGTATTTATTCAGCCGGACCATGAGGTATTTTATTCAGCCGGACCATGAGGTGTTTTATTCAGCCGGACCATGAGGTATTTATTCAGCCGGACCATGAGGTATTTATTCAGCCGGACCATGAGGTATTTATTCAACCGGGACATGAGGTATTTATTCAGCCGGACCGTGAGGTATTTATTTCAGCTGGGACATGAGGTATTTTATTCAGCCGGGCAATGAGGTATTTATTCAGCCGGGCTACCATGACAGAGAAGAAGATTTCCCCTGCAGCATTCAGCGGTGATATCGGTCTGAACTGGTCGGTGTCACTTGAGGTCTGCTCTTTGGCGGTGTCCACTCCATTAGTTGTCGTCCATTGGTTACTGATCTGCAAGTTCCTCCATGCATATCATTCCACGGGCCATTCCAGCACAAAAAAACACTAATTATACTGTAGATGGGATATTTTGTTGGACCCAGGCGAAGATCTGGCTCTAGCTTTGTTTTTTATCCACTTCCTTTATCGCAACAGGTGTTGGTGGCGTTTGTGCCACACTATTTCTCTGGCAGTGTAGACCACACCAAGCCCTGAAATTTCAAACGGTGCTCCATGTGATGGTTCACACTCTGAGGGTCGAAATGTTTTTCTTAAATACTGCTTAAGAGGGTTTTTTTTTTTTTTTTTTTTAGTCCGGTGTGAGTATCCCAGATTTTTGGCTGCACGAATAGTTTTCTGGCGATCTGGAAGGGGTCTCTGAAGAAGCAGG
>JADBJO010023497.1:5000-10000 GCA_016801955.1 Conus betulinus
AAACTTTGATAAAAAAAACTGTATTGATCTGATTTGTTAAAAAAATATATGAAGATATAGGGAACAAAGATACTGATTGAGAAACAAGAAATGACAGCCGATCTATTGTTCTGTAATCTACATACATTTTGATAACAACGAAGATGCTTGTCAGAAAACTATACCAAAAGAATGCTTTACCAAAGTGATGATTTACACAATGAAAACGCATTTTCTTTTGATCATACAATGCTTTCTTGGAAAGGAAAAAAATGACAACTATACACATTTTCGCATCGTAAGGAAATTGTTAATTCTGTTGAAGCTTACATTCCCTGAAGCAAAACAAAGCTGAAAAATGGAACTGTCTCGACGCACGAGACTGGCAAAGTTTTTTGTGTATGATTCTCTCTCTGAAAATGTGCAAAGCAGTTCTGTGACTATACGGAAGAAGAGATGCGGAATCTGTTACCAGAATAAGAATAGGAAACTTGCAAGAAACTGCAGTGGAATGCTGTGTTTTTAGACATATTCCGAACGTCACCGAAGACAGATTAAAGTAGTTCAAGTCTGGATAGTGGAAACTTAAGCATCAACGTAATGTTACTATGAATTTAAATGACAACAATAAATACTTTTCTGTTGTTAAACTGAGAAAACAAATGGAAAAAAAAATCTGACGAGACTCTAAGTTATTTAAATTGTTCGGATGGAATTTTTGTTGATTAGTATTCTCAAATGTACGTCGGCTGGTCCATTCTGCTGGAGCTGTTGGGCTGCGAAACACAAAGTTAGAACGGGAGAAGTTGTGAACTTGTCAATTTTGTTAGCTTGCTATTGTAAGGTGAAACTCAGAATTCCCTCACTCCCATCTTAAGACATGGTCATGTGATTGAAAATGAAACAGCTATATACATCAAATGTGAAATACTTAATTCAGTCTTGCAGATGTTTAAAAATCTGATGCAGATTACAAATTTGAAAACGGTCTTCACTGTCACACTAGAACAGTTCCGTCAGATACTGGTTGCAGATTGCTGATATAGGTTTAACTAGCTAATGACCCTGCTTTTTATCATTGACTCTGACGCCAGCCGCTCTCTCTCTCTCTCTCTCTCTCTCTCTCTCTCTCTCTCTCTTTCTCTCTGTCTGTCTGTCTGTCTGTCCCTTCTCTCCTTTCTCCCTTTCCCCCTTCTCTCTATTTGTCACATAAACAAAAAACAATTGATGAGTCCAGATTATTTATTGATCATAAAGAAGATCGTGCTTTTCTTTTTATCTTAACTCTATGAAGTGAACAAAAAATGTGTGATGTTCAGCATACTTGTGCACAGTTTGTGAGCGAAAACTTCTTAAAGTTCTGAAGATCTCCGAGCAAAATCCTAAACCTTGTGGTGAATATTTTTTCAGCTTTGCTGCCCCAGCTGATCGGAATTCTCTTTCTCCAATTACGCAAAATCTGCCTGCTTATCTGTTTTCAAGGCTATATTTCCAACCAAGCATTTCAAAGAAGGCTGCTTTCCCACGTATGTATGCGTAATATATTGCACGCTAAGTTGAGTGTTACTTGTGAACGAATTAAAAAATGAACGGCGGAATTAATGGTTTGCCATAAACTCCCCTATGAAATACTATTAATTATTGCTGTTATTCTTATCATTATCATCATCATTGACCTTTTCTTCTATAACTATTATCACTATACTATCATCATCATCATCATCATCATCATCATCATCATCATCATCATCATCATCACCATCCTCTTCCTCCTCATTTTTATCATATTATTACTACAATCATCATGGATTATGATCATGATCATCATTTATTATTACATTATCATTATCATAATCACTTATCATAGCTGTTCTGTTATGGAAGCGACAGTGGAAGCAGCAGTATACCCAGGGCACAAAGACATTTGAGCAGTGCCACAAAGAAAGTGTTGAGCAGATTGGCTATTCCTCACACTGATCTGAAACACAAAACCCATGCTTATATCAAAGACTTCTGGCAAGAGGAATGGAACTTGCAGACGACACACAAACTATTCAACTTCCGTTCAAACCTGAGTTTTTTTACCATGTCCCGATGTGGCCGTAAAGAAGAAGAAACATTTTTTGTGCCGTTTGTATACAGGCCACTCGTTTTACACCCATTCTTATCTTTTAAAAGGTGAAGAAGCTCCATGGTGCATTTCATGTCATGTACCATTCACAGTGAAAAACATATCCTTTTAGAGTGTTGGGGCTTGCATGATGTGAGACATAAACACTTGACAGCAGGCTCCATGAAAACCTTGTTCAGAGATGTCCCACATAATGTGATCTTTGAATTTCTGAAAGAGATTAACTTTTTTGCTGATCTAAGATTTTGCGGAGGAAAGATTTTAAACACAACTTCCGGTGTGTTTTTAGAAGGCGTGTTTTAAAGAATTGTGTGAATGAGGTTTTTCTTTTTTTTTTTTTTTATAATGACGTCAGTTGACTTGAACATGGTGACAGCCCCGATATGACCCTTTGCGATCGGCTGGGTAAAAAGCTACATTACCTTACCTGCTGGCAGTTGTGGCCTCGAAAGTATTCTCCATGAGCTGCAGTACATGTTGCTGCTTGGCAGCGTAAGTGCTAGCAACTCTGGTGATCTTGCCACCGTTCATTTCTGACAATCACGACCTCCATGTGGCATTAAAAAATGTTGTGAAAGCCGACAATTCGGTGATAGAAAATGGTGTGCATTTTACTTTTGTATCAAACTTGAAGTAAAGGAAAGTGAAAGTAAATGAACACTGGTAAAAAAAAAAAATAACGCTTATACTCCAGCCTGCAGTGCAAGAGACAGAATCGTATCAATCGTCTGCGTACCATTTCCGTTGCGTCCCCTTTTTCTCTCTCTCCCTCGCCTTCGTTTTCTCTTTCTCTCTTTGCAATGGTGGCATGAAGTAGATTTCAGCCCACATAGCTGACCTACTCATTTAGTTGACATCCACTGAGTCTGGTGTTTAGAAAAATAAGTAAACAAAGGCAGTTCAAATCAATCTTGGGGGGGGGGGGGGGGGGGGGGGGGGGGGGGGGGGTTGCCATCTGGAGTGATGGCTGAGCTGCTCTTTTCGTGGATCCGTTGTCAACCAATCACCGAGATCAACAGGCTAGGTGTCCTCCTATTGTGTGAAAAATAAATCATTACGTTTTTTTCGTTTCAAGATTAAATGTCAAAGACAAACAATATCTATCGGGTTTTTTTTTGTTTGTTTTTTTTTTGTTTGTTTGTTTGTTTTTTTTTTTTTTTACAGAACTGAATTGATTCTGAAGTCCATCATCTGTATCAGCACAAACAAGAGGTCATCTGCCGATAAGAATTAAAATATCTTAGCAGAATCAGGAATGCTATCAGAAATACAGCACAACTGAATGCCATGTTCAACAAGTCGATTTACAAAGAAGAAAATAACTGAGGACTTAGCAGACTAAGACATTGGAAATAACTGGAATAATAGCAGTGGTCATATACCCAAACTGACGCCTTATTGTACATACCTATCAGAACCCTTGTAGAGCTTACCTTTCACGCCGGCTGTCCTCACAATCGGCCAGAGCACATTCCTGTTTACTGAATCGAATGCGTTTTTAAAATCAACGAAAACAACATGAGGTGTAGCATTTTCAGCTAACACATTTTGAGGAAAAGCATACTCAAAAATATGCTCGACGGTACTGAACTCCTGCTCCCCAACCTGACTGTTCTTCTGTTATCTTGTCTTCTTCTCGTTCCGCCCGTTTCATTATCATTTTATGAAGCTTATGCGCATAAAACTCTTGCCGACAATGCATATTAAAGCTACGCCTCGATCATTGTCTGGTTAATTTACGTCTCCTTTCCAGTTTAGCGGCACACAATGACAGATATCTATACCATTACGTGAGAGAAGCTCCCACATCAAACAGTATATTAATATTAGTAACGAGCAAATCAATAAATGAAAACCTTAGTGTGTGTTACATTGCGCGTATGTGTGCGCACGCGCGCAAAGCGCGCGAAAGAGAGAGAGAGAGAGAGAGAGAGAGAGAGAGGAGAGAGAGAGAGAGAGAGAGAGAGAGAGAGAGAGAGAGAGAGAGAATATGATTACAAATAAAACGCATGTAGAGAGACAGAGAGAGAAAGACAAGGAGGAGGAGGGAGGGGGTGCTAATGCATCCTCAGTTTCAGCGTGTGTAAGTGCATATGTGTGTGTGTTGTGTGTGTGTGTGTGTGGTGTGTGTGTGTGTGTGTGTGTGTGTGTTGTGTGTGTGTGTCTGTCTGTCTGTCTGTCTGTCTGTCTGTCTGTCTGTCTGTCGTCTGTCTCTCCTCTCTCTCTCTCTCTCTCTCTCTCTCTCTCTCTCTCTCTCTCCTCTCTGTGTGTTGTGTGTGTGTGTGTGTGTGTGTGTGTGGTGTGTGTGTGTGTGTGTGTGTTTTAATTGACGTCAGCACTTGATCTCGTTTGATAGCTAAAGGGAGACCATAATCATATCAGATAACTCTCTCTCTCTCTCTCTCTCTCTCTCCTCTCTCTCTCTCTCTCTCTCTCTCTCTCTCTCTGATCCCATCATACTATGACGCAAATCGCCAAAATTACATCATTCATTCCAAGCGGTAATCTATCAACCGGCTTCACATTTCAGTTCGCAGCAGCGTTAGCAGCATAAAACAATCGACAAATGACACAATTACCTGACTTTTTCATCTGAAATAATTTCCCTAGTTATCATCATAATTATCAAAATGCCGATCGTTAACACAATGCTGATTGATGATTAGGCTCATTTTGTTTAACCTAATATTAATCTATGTCATTTCTAATCCGATCAACATAATGAACGGGTCGGGTTGTTAAAACAAAACGGGTCCATTAACAACGAATCGTTTATGTTTGATTTAATGCGGACATGATTGTTTTCAATGACACAGTTCGCTGATGCGCAGTGGGAATTAGAAACAGTTTTCACTTTGTTTGTTTTTTACGTGCATCACGGTGAATGATT